>JAANYP010007894.1:45000-86310 GCA_020465985.1 Centrapalus pauciflorus | reverse complement strand
GTTCCCGTATCGTAGATCCACTCCGGCAGAGCTTCGGCACACTTGCACACACGTCGGGACTCTCTCAAAGCTGCCCCTCTTCCACTATTTATAGAGAATCGAAATTAGGGTTTCTAGGACTGAAAAACACGTAGTGGCGCCGCACCAGCGCAGGCCTGCGCCCGAATGCGACTAGGGTTTAGATGGCGTGTGCTGGAACGTATCTGAACAGGTTGGGCGCTGTGTGGAGCGCAGGGCAGCGCAGGCCTGCGCCCCCCTTAGTCCAATTTGCTCTGAATTCTCTCGGATTGCTTCTTTTTATCATCTTGGCCCTGAAATAAAAACTTGGAGTAATAATATGGATTTTACGAATTATCGGTGCATAAAATGATCATAAAATGTCTCAGAAATCATATAAATTATAGACTTATCAATTCTCCCCAACTTAACTCTTGGTCGTCCCCGAACAAGCTTTTGGAATCAGAACTAACTAACGAACGAGCAAGAATTGGTAGTGAGTCTAGGAATTTGATGTCAAGCTAGCCTTCGTACTAATGCATTAAAATTCTTAACATGTAAATTGAAGACGTTTTCAGTTAAAATATACTTCTCTTATAATTTATATAATGTATCTCACTTTTGAAAATACCCTTTTAGCTCAAGGTTACAATATTTAAAACATGAGGGTCTTCCGACCATCTTTTTCCTCTTTGCATGTTTACAACAAATTTTCTTTTTAGTACCATGCTTCTATCTATTTTCTTTTCACTAATTTAACTAGATGGTCCATTTAATGAGATTTCGGTCAACCGCTCCCAAACCAAATGGTTTTAGGGGATTAGGCATGAGTGGCACCCCTATGGACTTAGTTTCTCGAACCATCTAGACTATAATTAAATTACTTTGAGGCTAAAACATGATTAAGTTCTCCCCCTTATTGCATGGGTTTTCAAAATCTTATGACACATTACTTATATTTAAGCCCAAATATATTTTAACGTACTTGAATTCATTTTACATGGCCAAAATTTATAATTATTGCTACGACTCTTTTTTTAATTATAAAATATCCTGTCAACACTAGCCAATTCCCTCGCACATGTATTTTCTAAGTATCATCATGTTCAACAGCCTGATCGGCAAACAAGACTCAAATGGGGAATAAATGACAGACTATATAAACATTAAAAACTTTAAATAGGGCTCGGCTAAGAATTAAATATGAAATTACGAAAAATAAATTAATTGCATAACAATCTAAAATAAAAAATAAAAGACAGAAAAGTAAAGAATAAGGAAAGATAGTACCCGATCACTCAAATGGAGGATGCGGCGGAGGAGGACCGAAGACGCTGTTGAAGAAGTCGGTATACGGGTTCTGGCCATGGGTGAACTATGCAGTCGGCGGAACCAAATAAGGAGGCATCTGGTCTGGGAGGTCATGCCTGCCATGCGCCGGATAGCGCTGATAAGTATCGACGGCAGGGTTATAGGCCTGGTAGTCGGGCATCGTGTAATCCTCATACGACTGATATGACATACTGGCCATGGAGTCCTCGTGGTGTCGAACTCCCTCCCTGTATGTCCAGTCATGGTGCTGGTAGTAGGCATTTTGGTATGCCAGGGCTCTCTGCCCATCCTGTAACTGATCTACCCGTCCCGCTAAGTGAGACCCTATCATAAATATGGGTCATACGCCCATTCATCTCATTTAATCTCTGGGTCACATCCTCTCGGAACTCACCCTGACCCACCGCTATATCCTCAATCCGCCTCATCATGCGGTCAAAATCAAAGCTGTCATTACCTCGACTTTGCGAGGTAGACGCACCTAGGTTCGGCTCAGAATGCCGAACTTCCGCCTCATTGGCGGCCTTCTCCTCTCTCTCTCTCTCTCTCTCCCCTCTCATCCTCAGTATAGTCCTTGATATACGACTTATTTGTCTCTTTGTCGAATATCTCGAATCCTTCATCAACTTCCCTAAAAATCAAGGTAGGGAACATGGCGGCCGTAATGAACGTCGCCGAAATGGCGGATAGCAGGGAATCGGGCGAAAGGGAGCCCGTCCTCTCAAGGAACTTGGAGATCAACCAAGCATGGGGGATGATCGTCCTCTCTCTCGTGTCGTACATAGCCTATAAATCATTCATGACTGTCCATGCAAAGGACAATCTGGGCTTACCCTTAAGAAGGGCGCGAAGGACAGTGATATCCCTATGTCTGACTTTGGTCAGGTCACTATCATGAGGTAAGATGTTATTCACAAGAATCTTCTGAAGCACCTTTCACCTCGGAGATAAAGCCTTACGACTGTAGGAAGTGGAGGACTCGGCCTCCAAAATGGACGGGATAAAGACTCTATTAACCTGCTCCATCCACTCCCCTGACCAAGTCATATCAGTAAAGGCCAATTGGGCCTCATTCATATACTCGTACCCCTGCTGGTCAGACCCCTCGTAGTCTACCCCAGTATCTAAATTAAATAATTGGCGAAGGATTTGTGCATCCATCGCCACGTCCCTACCATGGACAGTGCCTATCAACCTAAAGTCGCTCGCTGAACGACCCGTCTCCCTTCGTAGGGTAGACATCCACTCAACTACATCAGATTGGTAAATATCTTACCACCTAATTCAAACACACCTTCCCACCCCAGATAGTCAAAAAGATATGGGATCCCGTAATCCTCAAAGTCACTCCTCTTAACCCTCTTTTCAGTCAACACTTTATTAGAATATTTCCTATACAAAAATATATGTGTTCTAATGTGCTCTGGGCGTTGGGATAAAAGGAGGTTTGGAGACCGATCTATTGGAATATCAACGTTTTGGGTTCGTTGTCTCGTTCTCCTTGCCATCTACAATTTGTGCCAACCAACCATACTATGCATGAGATAAATCAAATAATGTAAACTATAATTGCAATTTTTACAATTACGCTCACTTAAAAAGATGCACTAGATATATATATATATATATATATATATATATATATATATATATATATATATATATATATATATATATATATATATATATATATATATATATATATATATATATATATATACTTTTACGCTCACATTTTGCATCCTATATATAGTTTATAAATTGCCATTATTTTAGGCACTAAACATTTATCATATTTAAATAAAACATTTAGCACATAAAATTAATTTTTTTAAGCTAATCACCTAAGTTTTATAATTTTTAACAATATCATGGCAAATTAACGAACTTAACACATAAACATATATCTCATGAAACATACATCAAGGTTATCATCAAAATTATGCAATTTTACATACTTTGACTCTAAAAAGTCAAAATCACCATGAAAACTCCATGGATGACCATGAAGCTCAAGCTTTCATTTTTGCTCAAAAAGTATGAAATAAGTTGCAATAACTCAATAAAAACACTAACCTTGATGATTGGAAGCTTTCTTTGATACAAATCTAGCCTTTTTCTTCCACACTTTCTCTACCCAAAAATCTTCAAAAATGGATGAAACTACCCACAAGAAGGTGATTTCTAGCCTAGATCTTTGATATTTGTGAAAATGTAGGTGTTTTGAAGCTTAAATTTGCAAATTTTGGGCACAAAATTGATGTTTTTGGGAGGAAGCCGCACACCCAACCGTAGGTTCTTGCTCTAGGGTTGTGAAAATGGTGAAATGGGGCTCAAATCTGCATTTTAGGTCGATGGGACGCAGGGCCATCGCAGGCCTGCCCCCCCTGCACCCAACTCTGTTAAAATTTTAAATTTTTATTGTTTTGGTACGCGGGGCTGTAAATCTTTCTAATTTTTGATATGGAACGTATTCTACAAAAAAGTTTTGTGAGGGCTAAATTAATTAATTAATTTTATCGTTATAACCTACCCTCCCCAACTTGGATTTTTGTGACGTCCTCGTCATATCAAAATTAATTTATCGGTTAAGATTATATAAAGATAAATCGGTACATATTCCTTATTCATAATAATTGAACTTAAACAAACAAAAATAAAACAAACAAAATTCAATCTTTATAATTCAACTTAAATAAACATCACACAATTTAAAAATAAAAATAAAGTACTATTACAATCCAAATAACATAAACAAACAAATCAAACAAACAAACCAAACCAAACCACATCAGAAAAATAAAATACAAATCATACTTAATGTTTTTAGCACACGTAATTAAATTAAATATTCAAATAATTATAAAATCCATCATTCTGTCTGAGATGTAACGATTTCTTCCAATTCTCCAACAGTGATCTGAAGGTTGGTGAGCCAGTCCGAATGACTTTGGAACAACTTCGCATGCTTGTTTTGCTCCTCTTGCAGCTTTTCAATATTCTTTACCAGTTAGTTGTTTGCATTTAGTATGCTACCCATGACGTCCCTCAGAATGTTGATTTGAGATCTCATCAGGTCTTCCATTGTAACTTTTTCCCATGATCTTTCATTCTCTTTTTCGTTTTGTCCTTCAGGCTTGTCGGGTGCAGTGAATGGAATTTGGGTTACTTTAGAGGTCTTTGGGCAACGGATTTGATAGCCCTTCTCGGTACGCTCAAAAACTAGCCCTAACATTGTGACTCTAGTGAACCAAATCTCGTATGGGTTGAGGTATTTAATTGGCAATTGTTCCGACACCGCTTTTCTAATAATGAATAGTTCAGCTAACATACGGCAGTGTGGATAATTCGTCCTTTGCCCTGGAAAGGTACTTTCCCAAAGGTTTTCCATTATTATGTATCCTAAAGATATGGTCGGGTATCCAGTCATTAATGCATGGAGTAGCAGTATCTCTTGGGTTCTAGCAACAGTGGTGTCTTGACTTATAGGAAGCAAAATGAGTGTAACAAACTTCCATAACACTTTAGCTAATGGGCATAAATCACCTTTATTATAATGGACATACTCTCTCGCCTCCTCTATTGACATTCCAAATACCGTGGCTTACATCCCATCCCATTGTTTAGACCATCCACCTATTTGCCTTGCTCTACCCACTTGAAGATCTAAAGATGACCAAAATTCCCTAGGCCTTGGAATATCTGCATCTATGCCAAATTCCTCACAAAGGATTTTCCTAAATATTGACACTTTCTTGTTTCCCACTAGTCATGTGAGCTCAAAGTCATGTTTTTCTTCCTTTTCTGTTTTCTGAATAGTAGCGAACCACTGTTGGACTAAACTAGTGTGGATATATGGAAGTTCCCACTGTATGGTCTTAGCCCATCCTAGCCTCTCAAAACATTCTAAAATTTCGAAATTATCAAAATCACTTTCTTTAATGCTACGCTCTATGAGAAATCTAGGGGATTTACCATTATTCGTGTTTGGTGGAATTTCAGGGAACTCAACATTAAGTGGTTTTTCAAAATGGACATCCCTAGGGTCGTGGGTTCTCATTCTAGGTTTTTGGGAGGTTCCAGAATGGTTACCAATAACTCTCGGCATAGCGTATGCAACATTAATACTCGTCTTAATCCCTAAACTAATGGACTCGGCACGAATAATAACACCACTATAAACTATCTTGCTTTTACCAATCACAACACATAATCATAAATCATAGCCAAATGTTTATCATTTGCATACACATAATAGATCTAGCTCAATACGAATACATCAAAACATAAGAAATTAAAGTAAAGTAAACTTAGCCGTAGATCCTCCGGAAACGGCTAATGGGATTAGTCGCTCATCGTATGCTCGTCACACTCACGGATCTGAGCCATTGGATAGCTTGCGAACCACCGTCTTCGTTCCCGTATCGTAGATCCACTCCGGCAGAGCTTCGGCACACTTGCACACACGTCGGGACTCAGCTGCCCCTCTACCACTGTTTATAGAGAATCGAAATTAGGGTTTCCAGGACTGAAAAACGCGTATTGGCGCCGCACCAGCGCAGACCAGGCACAGGCCTGCGCCCCCCCCCCCCCCCCTCCGCGCAGACCAGGCACAGGCGTGTGCTGGAATGTATCTGGACAGGTTGGGCGATGTGTGGAGCGCAGGGCAGCGCATGCCTGCGCCCCCTTCAGCCCAATTTGCTCTGAGTTCTCTCGGATTGCTTCTTTTTTATCAACTTGGCATATGGATTTTACGAAGTATCAGTGCTTAAAATGATCATAATATGACTCAGAAACCATATAAATTACAGACTTATCAGGTCTTGCAGAACATCTTTCAAGATTTTCAGACACACTGATATCTTGAGCCTGTTTGCACATTGAAAATGAATCATTATTGTTGAACACATCAGTAGAGGGTTCAGGGAAATTAGCATTGATTGATTCTAGACATGGTGCATTAACTATATCAGTACACTTATTCACACAGGGTGTACTAGTATAATCATCATTATGTCCATTGTGGTTAACAGGTTCCACTCTGGGTAATGGAAGCTTTTGAGTCCTTTTCCTCAGTATTGGAATGCATACATCAAAGCTGAACTCTCCTGAAACTGATTCAGGAACAACTTTGGTAGAAGCATTCTTGAACTCCTCAAAGGTGACATTGATAGATTCATCTATCACCTTTCTTTTGTCGTTGTATACTCTGTAGGCTTTAGAAACAACTGAGTATCCAACAAAGACACCCTCATCAGCCTTAGGTTCAAACTTGGCCAGCTGGTCCCTTTGATTCAGAATGAAACAGGGACATCCAAACACATGAAAATAACTTATATTTGGCTTTCTCCCTTTGAGTAATTCATAAGGAGTCTTATTGAACCTTTTCACCACTAAGATCTGTTTTGACTGAAGCATGTTGTATTGACAGCTTCAGCCCAGAATGATGAAGGCAGGCCTGATGCAGACCGAAAATAAAGAAAATTTTAATTATCCCTAAAAGCAAAAAATAAAATCGTTTTCATATTTTTTAGGAAAAAAATAAACATTTTTGTATGTAAATTACGTTTGGGTAGATTTTAGTAAGTTATTTATAAAATATCCACGTAATACGTGGGTTGATAACTAGTTATATCATATATAAACTTAAATCTCAATTTGTTTCACTTAAAATATATTAAGTTGAAAATAAAGAGTTCAAAAATCATAAAACACAGCTACTATTTACATCAACTTATAAATTTAAAAAAGAGAAAATCATGTAAAAATCAACACACTTTCAGTATTTTTGAAATAAGTCATTGTACCAAAAACGTTTACACAAAAGTCCCTCAACCTAAAAATGTTTTCGTAAAAATCACTACAGATAAAATGTTTTCATAAAAGTAATTTAACTTAACAAAATCTTATGAAAAACTTCTGAAATCTTAAAAAAATCTCATGAAACAACACAATTCGTAAAAAATTTCAAGTTGAAGAACTTTTATGGAAACGTTTTTAGTACTGGAATGAATCGAAAAAATCAATGTACGTTGATTTTTTGTATAATTTTCCCTTTAAAAAAATAATAGTTATGAGAATAATAGTATTTTTTATATTATTTTAGATGATTAATAGTTGTGTGTTTTTATTTTTACTTATGTACATAAATTTATTAAAAAAATTTATGTAATATGTGGGTCATAAACTAATTAAAATCACTAGAAAAAAAGATTTACTATTTTAAAAAAATATATAATTTATAATTAATTTCGTAAAAGTATTATATAATCGTAAACTTAAAGTCCTAAAAAATGCATTTTTTTAATAAGAAAATCACCAAATAAAAATTTGATGATGGCGATTGCCAAATTTATCTTTTTTTTGTATTATAAATAGAAATGAGAGAGTGCTTGTGGAGTTATCTCATAGTTTGTGTTATTTCAACCTTTCCACAAAAACATGTTTGACCTTCTTCATCCATTTTCCTTCTTTCTCTTCATCTTCTTCACATCTATGGCTGCCCAAACCACTGATTACCCTAATTGCACTTCATACACCTGCGGTAACCTCAAAATCAACTACCCGTTTTGGAAGATCGGCGATCAAACCGCCAACCAATTCTGCGGTTATCAAGGTTTCGGAATCAACTGCTTCAACAACGGTACACTTGATATTCCCACTATTACTTTAGGCAACGAATCGTACTATGTCAAGAACATAACCGATAGAAGCATCGTTCTTATCGACTACGACGTTTCTCCTGTCGTCACCGTCCCCAGAAACTGCCCGAGGGTGCGCCATGCAATCGACTTGGAAACTTTGCCATTCAATTACATGGGTGATAATGCTAATGTTAATCTCAGTTTTCATTTCAATTGTACTGGAGTTCCAGATTTCGCAAGTCCGATTCCGTGCTTGGATTTCCGCATGAAAAAGTCGTGTGTTAATAGGCAGCAGGATTCCGAGTCTGAGAGTTTTCATTGGGATGTTTTATCATGTGAAGATGAAGTGATAACCACAGTGTTTAATATGTTCCTTCCTGGTGTTAGTTCATTAGGGATCGAATCCCTCGGAGCCTTGAGGAGTGGGTTCGAGCTGAATTGGCAGATAATGACGGTTTGCAATAAATGTGAAATGTCGAGGGGGCGTTGCGGTTACAATATCAGTAACATGGAGGTTATCTGTTATTGCCGTGACGGTACGACCACCACAGATCACTGCAAAGAAGGTACGTTTGTTACGACTTTGATTACAATTTAATTCGAGGGTTATATACTTTAGTAAATATTATCTCGATCTGTTAATTACTAAACACACTCCCTATAAAACTATAAAGCCGTACGTATAATAATGCCCTTCAATTTTTGTTTGTTTGCATTAGGGTAGGTTATTTGAGTACATGATATGTTCAAAAGATAATACTTAAAAAGTATATAAGGTTCATTTCAAGTAGATTATTAAAGATAACACAATAAAATTTTATCATATACAACAATTTCTTATAAAATGATTATTCTATCGTTATTTTTAAAGGTAAATGTAATAATGATAAAAGTCTTAATAAGAATAAGATAATTATTTTATATAAAATTATTATGTTTATAAAATTTTATTGTGTACAAATTGTATTTGGTTACTAAAATGTAAAACCGATATTTGCTGGTTTGCTACAATCGAGGGGATAGAAATAGAAAGAGAAAAGAAATAAATTTTAATTGTTAAATATTCAACGGATTTTAATTACATAGAACTAGTCAATGGTGAAGTTAGCTGATGTGGCAGTGTTTCATTGGACAGCATTAAAAACGCCTCTCATAGTCAACAACAATGCCTTTAAATTTCTTTCGTTTACATGACGCATTTGACTTTAGACTTGAAACCAAAGCCACTCGCCTCATGGTCAATCCACATCAATGCACCATTTTAGTGGTAAATGACAATTTTAATCATTAATAGTATTTAATGTAATATTTTTGAATTTTCATGATTCTTTGATTTTTTGATTTTAACTTTTTTTAACCAAACAAACACTAACTTTTATATTATGTTCTTTTAACCCTTGAAATTTCAGTTATATTGATTCAATCATTCATTTTTTACCGATAACTTCTGTAAATGAATTAAGTTTATTATCGAAAAAACCACTTAAGTTCAAAAAAAAATTCAGTTTTAACCAATCTAGTAATTTTTTAATCTCTACTTTAATTTGCTGATAATGATTATTTTTATAATTTTTATTATTATATTATTATATTATTTTTATAATTAAATAACTAAATAAACTTTAATTTCAATAATATCGTTTCTCATTTTCTCTTTCTTTCGTCACTCTAAACTATCTATTCAAATAAAAGAATAAGGGGGTGTTTGAAAGCACTTATCAGGCTCTTATCAGAGATAACCTCTTATTCGGTAAGAGAAAATACTGATAAGTGCGTTTGATATGCAGAAGACATAAAAGTCAAAATTCTCTTATCATGTCTTATCATGATAAGAGTTTCTTATCACCACTTATCACACCAAAAAAAATACACGTCTCTCCCACCCCACCCTTATCTTTACCCCATACCTTACCTCACCCCCTACCTACCCTACCCTATCCTAAACCCCCTACCCCCTACCCTACCCACTCCGCCCCACCCCACCCTACCCTACCCTACCCTCAACCATCTAATCTCACCCTACCCTAACTACCCTTAACTTACTTATACCACCCCATCCCCATCTCCACCTTTAACCCTACCCACCCCACTCTCATACGTACCCTATCCCACTCTACCCCTCCATACACTAACCCATCAAACCTACCCACCCCACCTCACCTCACCTTATCCCACCCACCCTACCCCTATCTCTTCCCACCCTACCCCTCAAACCTACGCACCTCACCCCTACCCTAACCCTCAAATCTACCCGTCCCCACCCACCTTACCCCTCAACCTACCCACCCTACCCCTACACCATTACCCTGCCCTATTTACCCCACCCCTACCCTACCTCTTACCATATTTACTATAACGAGAAATATTCCAACACTTTTTGATAAAATTTATTATTTTTCAATAACATATCTATATAACTTATAAACTTAGGTTATTTGGAAGTTAATAAACGTAACCTTATAAACTTGATTATAACTTATAAACTTTAATTGTTATTTGATTCTTGAAAGCATGTTGGTTATATGTTAATTGAATGCATTTATGTTACTTGATTATAACATATAAACTTGAATTGGTTTCTTACTTAAATCTTGTTAATGTTATTTGAATGATATTAAATGTTTACATGGATCACTTTGATTCAATGACATTCTTCTTACTTGATATTTGACTTAAATCAATGATATCTATTTGGTTTGGGAATTAATAAGTAAAATTAATAAAAATAACAGAATCAGATAATTTATAAAACAAACAGACTTATTGAATTCTCTTATCAGATCTTAGTATCTTATCAGGACCACCTCTCATCAATCAGAAGTGGAATCAGACATCAGACAATTAACTTCTTATGCAATCAAACAGCACCTAAATATATTGTCACATGCCGGCCTCTATTTAGTTTGTCACATGTCAGTAGCTTCTTTATGTAATTCACTAAAGTCTATTTCAAATTTAAATTAATTCAATTAAAATCAAATGTATTTTCACCTAATCTAATTTAACTAATCTAATAAATAATTATCTAAAATCTAATAAATTAAAATATTATAAAATTAATTTAGCTATCTTAATTAACATTTATTTTTTATAAACCAACTCATGTAATACATTGTTATTTAACCTCGTATTATAATAAGTTAAAATAAAAGTTCAAAGCTATCAAGGTTAACCACGTATTAATGCACATCGATTT
Source organism: Centrapalus pauciflorus (assembly GCA_020465985.1). Lineage (NCBI taxonomy): Eukaryota > Viridiplantae > Streptophyta > Magnoliopsida > Asterales > Asteraceae > Centrapalus > Centrapalus pauciflorus. The sequence continues at coordinate 75,141 of JAANYP010007894.1, read as the reverse complement.
CATCTTTATCAATTAAAGCAACGAAATTGTTTTTAACACAATTTATGCAACGATATTTGTATTTGTTATCAAAACATGCAACCACGTTTTTCTTTATTTACCAATTAATGCAATGAATAATTTTTAAGTTGATTTATGCAATGACGTTTCTTGTTATCAAAACATGCAACAATTAATATATTCCTCCTTTTTACCAATTTATGCAAATCAATTGTGGTGTCTGAAAATTGTTATTGAAACATGCAACATGTATGTTGAAACATTTGTATATATAATAATCAACGTAGCCACTTAAACCTTTAATTAGTCGTAAGATTATTAAAGTTCAATACGACGTCTTTGTTTTTACTGTTTTCTTACAAGTAACAAGTTTTACTATTATCTCTGTTTTATTTTGACAAAGCATAACGTGTGTAAACAAAAATGATTAAAATGTCGTAGTTCTAAAATCTTTACCTCCATCTGGATGAAAAAAAAACCACATATTAAGACAAATATCACATTCACGTAACTACTGGAGATAATCATGGAGACTCAAAACAACCATTTAACATAAAGCTTAACTTTTATCACGGTGATCAAATCATCCTTTAATGTAAATAATTAATTTTCACCGTAGGGATTGTCCAGTTACATTTAACCTAAACAGTGATCACCACCACGAGACAAGGATCAATTAAATTTATACTAAACAGTCTTTTTGAATCCATCACAACTATTGTAGATTACTTGACGATGGTCTCTATTTTAAAATTTAGTCTACATAATTGTTCAAACGTTATTGCATAAAACATGTTTAAAATAACTTTGTTGCATAAATCGATAAAGATGGGAAAACATTGTTGCATGCTTTGATAACAAATTAATAAGTACAAACGTCATTAAATAAATTGTATTAAAAATGACTTTATTGCATAAATTGATAAAAGAGTGAAATGTTCAGAAATATGCATTTAACCCAAACTATTAAGCATTATATATATAACAATTTACAACATGCGTAATCTTCACGCTCTGTTAAGCAGGATGTCAGGCAGCTCAAGCAGACATGTAAGCAGCTGCCTTATTTTATTACTTTATGTATATTATATAAGATTTTTGTTTTCCTGTGATAACTTTTGATATATTGTATTTTATTAAAATTTGAATATACTATTACGATCGTATTATTTTTGTCTGCATTCTGATATAAAATTTATCGTCGTCGGAATCATTTTGGTTAAGCAGGCAGGCGTTGCCTAAATATATGATTTTATATATAATATATAAATGTTTTGTTGTTCTATTAAAACGTTTGTTATATTTTATAAAAATTCAAGTATATCGTTATGATAACTTTCCTTTAAACTACATTTTAATATAAAATTGTATTTCGTCTCAAGCTATTTTAAAATGAAATTTTTTTTATTATTTAGTTGATTAATCGATGACACTATTTCGTTCACCGAATGGTAAAGCTAGCTAGCTGACAGGTAAACGACTAATTTTTTTATTACTTTATATATGATATATAACAATTTTCTTTTCCTGTGATAACCTTGATATACTATAATTTATTAGAATTTGAATATATTATTATGATCGCATTATTTTAATCTATATTCTGATATAAAATTTGTTATCGTCAGAATTATTTTTTTAGGATATACATAATATATAATTATTTAATTTCTATGTTATAACGTTTGATATATTATATTATACGAAATTACGAATTTATCATTATGATCGCCTTCCTCTTTTCTACACTACAACATAAATTTTTTTTCGTCTCAACTAATATTAGATTGACAAAACTTTTATTATTTAGTTGGTTGATCAATCACATCCTTTCCATTTATAAACTTAGATTGAAAGCATAAAATGATCCTCAATTGAGATTCACGATTGGTAGCTAATATTATTTTATTATTTTAAAATAATATATTTATAAAAATACAATTTATGATCCCGTTGCAACGCGCGAATTGTATATATCCTAGTTAACTAACATAATTGATCTTTGCCTGGCGGCGTCTGTTGAGGTGTTTGTTTGCTTGGTTCGCACAGTTGAGATCTCACTCACAAAATAGATAATTACAAAAGTTTCCATTTAATAGTATTTATAATTATTCAAAATAATCTTTTTTTTTTATTTTTAGTTTATTCTAGGTCAAATCGTCAAACTATGAACAAGTCTTGAGCTTCTTCCCATTTATAATAACGACCCATGAGTAATGACGTTTGCATGTGTGTGTATTTACAAGAAATGGAAATAAAATTGATTATTAAATTGTAACAATACCAAAACATATCGGGAAAATCATGTAAAAAACCAACGTAGTTTTTAGTATACTTCGAATAAGGTATTGCACAAAAAACGTTTCCTCTCATTTCATTCAAAATCATTTCAAAATGATGGAGATTCGTTCTTTTAGCACCCCCAAAGTTTTTGTTATGTTATTCTTATCCTTTTTTCTTTCCTCTCCTCCTCACTTGCTCTTCTCCTGTAGTCCCGTGGGGCGAAACCAATGTAGCATCTTAAGAAGTCAAGAACCACCCTGCTTTCACTTCATCCTCCCTAACGCTCTGTTCCACAAAGCAGAAAGGAAAGGATGGGATGTAAAGAAAAAAAAAGATAAATAAATGGAATGGTTAAGAGATGGTTTCCTTTCATTTCTTTCCAACGTTGGAAAGAACAAAATAGCCTAAGAAACTGCTTTATTTCCTTTCCTTTCTTTCCAAATTTTTTTGAAAGAACTCAAGCTCATAACTTGTTTCTTTTCTATTCTATCTTTTTCCTCTCATAAGTGAGTTGTGGAACACAACAACATAAGTAACAAAACTAATCTGACCAAAGTACCAAACCAAATGATACCGGTATGGCGGTAACCATACAGTCCTGTCCATTTTTCTTTTTTCTTATTTTCCAAATTCTACACATCTTTGGTAAAAACATTTGAATAAAATTTCATTGATAACGATTGCCAATTTTAATATTTTGTTTATTATAAATAGAATAAGAGTTTGTTGTTTACTAATTCAACATTTCCAAAACCATGACCCCCTTTTTCCCTCACCCATTTTTTCTATCTATCATCTTCTTCACCTCCATGGCTGCCCAATTCACTAATTACCCGAATTGCCCTTCAAACCAGTGTAGCGACATCACAATCCGCTACCCATTTTGGATGATCGGCGATCAAACCGCCACCCAATTCTGCGGTTATCAAGGTTTCGGAATCAACTGCTCGAACAACCGTACACATGAATTTCCCTCTATTAATCTAGGCAATGATTCTTACTATGTACAGAAAATAGACTACGATTCGAGAGCTATCATTCTCATCGACTATGAGTTTTCTCCGGCCGTCACCGTTCCGGACATCTGCCAGACGCTGCTCGAACTCCATCACATTAACCTGACAACTTTGCCTTTGAATTTCATGGGTCCAAACGTTAATCTAAGCTTTCACTTCAACTGCACCGGAGCTCCGAGTTACGCAATGGCAATACCATGCCTGAGATCCGATCAAAGGAATTCGTACGTTACCAATAGCTCATCGGAGACGGAGGATTCCGATTGGAATCGTTACTCATGCAAAGAAAAAGTGTTAACGACGGTTTCCCGATATATAGCCGATACTTTTCGTGATCTTGCGACGGAATTCAGACGAGTGCTGGGAACCGGATTCGAGCTAACTTGGTGGAGGAGGACGGATGAGGATGACTGCGAGAAGTGCGAAGATTCAGATGGCCGGTGCGGCCAAAATAAGGAGCACGATGAGTTCGTGTGTTTTTGCTCCGACGGTGGGAACACCAGGGATGACTGTAGCAAAGGTACGTTAATAGTAGGAGAACTCCTAAAATTCCAAATTTACCCCTGGTTACGGCAAACACATTTGGTGACTGAATCATATATTAGAGGATTCTAAATGGGTAGAATTGTCAATATTAGCTGACGTGGCATATTGGGTACTAAAAACATTAACAGGGTGTTTGGTTTTGCGTTATAAAGATGATTATTAGCTTATTACGTTATAATAACGCAAATAATTGGTTTAAAGTGTTTGGACTGCATACATTAATAAGTGATTATTTACGTTTAGCGTTTGTCCTACCACACTTTTTCATAAGTTAAAAATTGTAGCTTATTTGCTTAATAAGTGATTATTTGGTCATTTTACAAGTAAAAACGCAAATCCAAACACTTTAAAAACTGATTATTTGATAATTATGATATCAAACAGCAGAAGCTAAACCAAACACTACATTTCTTGCAGCACTTTTTGTTACAGCAATTATCTGATTATTAGTTTCCAAAACGCTACAGCACTTTTTCAAACGCAAATCCAAACACCCTCTAACTAATACTACTCTGATAATTACAATTAAGTGACAAAATAATTTATCACGTATCGATCTCTAATTTAATTCGTTACGTGTCAAAAATTCATTCAGCCAAATGTTATTACTAAAATTAAATCTGAAATAAAATCAAATACAATTCAGTCTATTATAATTAAATCTAGCTAATTTAATATATAATTTACTAAATTTATAATTATTCACGTATTTTTATAAATATTTATTTTAATTTTTTTTTAAATTCAATAAATGTAGTATATGAGTATATAACCTAGTTTTTACAATATATTGATAAAACACAATATAAAGAATATGAATATGCAGATAGAACTTGCAAAAGTAAAGTTAATACCGACAACCGTTTAGGATCCACTAATTTTACGGACCTATTTTAAAAAGAAACTTATATAATTAATCTATTAACGATTAAACGATGTTATTGACTTGTAAATTTTTAATTATAACATTATTTAATTGTAAGTTTTTTTGTTAATTTATAATTTTTTTCACTAAATTTTGCTCAATTTAAATATATTATATACATATGTTATAAGTTATTGTTTCGAACCTCAAAAATGTTTTAACGAACCTTGCACATAGAATATGTTAATAATAAATATAAATATATTATTGAAACATAAATATGTTTTCTATTGGGAAATACGTTAGTAATATAACACATAAAATAAAACTAATGAATACATACAAAGCTTACTGATATAAAAACATTTTAAAGACATATATAAATTAATAATAAAAGACAAATATAAAATGTAAGAAGGAAATACAACCCGACGACGCTTATATATATATATATATATATATATATATATATATATATATATATATATATATATATAGGATTGGGTTCACATGAGAAGCCCTATATTTCGTGAGAACGTGAAACCACTTTAAAATTTGTGCATGCACTGTATAAATTTGTGCATTTGATAATAAAATTAAATGTTTTCGATAAATTTATGCATTTCATGTAAAAAAATTACGCATCTCATACTATAATTTATTCATTTTATGTACGAATTGTGCATTTAAGAAAATTTGTGCATTTGATTTTCAAATTTGTGCATTTAGTTTATAATTTAATGAATGTAATTTTTGAATGTAATTTTAGTGTAAGATTACGATATTTATTAATATTTAATACTAATAATTATTTTAAGTAAAACTTTTAGTTTTAAAATTTGTGCATTTGAAGTACAAATTTAAGCATTTTGGAGTGGTTCTCACGGTAACAATGGTTCTTACCGGAACCCAACCCTATATATATATATTGTACATATAAAGTTCGTATATTTTATAATTTTAATAAACGTATGTTAAATATAATTGTATATACATCCTTCCCTTGACCAAATAATTTAATAAACATATGTTACATTTTACATAATCTAATCACTCTCTCCCAAATGCTAGATATACTCTCTGTAATGAAATTGTAAACGAGGGTGAGGGTGTATTCAGCCCTTAAAACCCTATTATTTTGAATACCTTAGCGTTAAATCATCTTTTCTCTTTTCATTATTTTCATTTTAATCTTTTAGAAATACCCATCATTCTAATATTTTTATCTTTCTTAATTTTATATTAAAAAATAAAACTCATTTATAATTAATAACTAAAACAGAAACATTTATTTTTATAAAAAGTAATTTAAACTATTACATAAAAATTACAAGAAACTAAAATTATAAATTAGGAAACTAAAACTAAAACTAAAATTACAAAAACTAAATTTTTTGAAGTTCTCATAGGAACCACACACACGTAGATGAAAATGACAAGAAAGAAAGAAAGAAAAAAGGAGAGGAGGTCGAAGGAATGGGGAGCCTTGACCAGGATCAAATTCGTCGGCCTCGAAAACGGGAGGTGGTTCCTTGCTGGCCTCTGGCTGATTTGGCAAGACTGTCAAACCGGCAGGCAATGTATACCCTTTGCTTTAAAGGAGTATATTAGTACATACATTAATGCCCTTTTGATTTGTGTTTATGTTTAGGGATAATTACGTAAAAAAACCCTAAACTTGTCAGTTTTTGTGATTAAAACCCCAAACTATTTTTCATTGCATAGAAAACTCAAACTAACTAAAATTCAGTAAATCAAGGTTTTATCAGTGGATAACCGGTTGAAACCGATTATTAATCCTACGTGGAATAAAATTTAAATGTTGAAACTGGTTGTCAAGTATTACACATCATTTAAACCTCCGTTGATGATGTAATCCCGTTTAAAAATTATAATTAAAATTTATCAACGAGGGTTTAAATGATGTGTAATACTTGGCAACCAGTTTCAACAATTAAAATTTATTCCACATAGGTTATTTATTGTTCACGTAGGATTAATAACCGGTTTCAACGGATTACCCATTGATAAAATATTGTTTTACTGTTTTTTAGTTAGTTCGGGGTATTCTATGCAACCGTTTGAAACTGGTTACCAATTGATAAAATATTGTTTCACTGATTTTTAATTAATTCAGGGTTTTTTATGCAACAAAAAATGATTTGGGGTTTTAATCACAAAAAACTAACAAGCTGATGGTTTTTGCTCAGTTATCCCTTACGTTTGTGTGATAAGTTTGGATGCTTATAATGCAAAAGTATATTTAATCTAACGGTATCAGAAGTGTAAGACATTGAGGGTTTAATTAACGAGACAGTAATTTCATTTGTCAACATAAAGAACGCCTATTGTAGTCAACGATGCCTTTAAATTTCTTTCATTTTACATTACACATGACTTTAGACTTGAAACTAAATCCACTCGCCTCTTGGTCAACCCACACCAATGCACCATTATTAGTAAACGACAATACAAAACATTTATTTCAAACGTAATTGATTCAAATTAGATTTTTTAATGTGTAAGTTGGCATTATAAATTATCTTTCTAGTCTGCTTTATATATTTATTAAATTAAACATACAAAACAAAGGCCTCACTTAATTGCCTTTAATTTTGTCATATTATCTCACAAAAAAAAAAAATTAATAAGCCAAGAGACTTGTTAGTCTTAATCTAAAATTTTTTGTCAAACAAAAGCCTCCTTAGGAGCTGTTTGATAACAATTTATTAGTCTTAATCTAAAAAATTCAGTCAGTCCATTTGAAATAACCTTTGTTTGATAATGACTTATTAAAATCAAATTTCAAATTCGGTCAGCCCAATTAATAAGCCAAGAGATCCATATGTGTTTCCCATTCAGACCATTTATTTTCTGATATTACCCCCTTTTATCTTTTCTAATAAAATTTCTTCTAGTCAACATTACTTAATCCAGACAGCTCTCTAAATCCAGACATCACTTAATGGAAAATGTAATCAAACAATATAAATCCATAAAGAATGACTTAATGATTATTAACCATTAAAACTTTTCAAACGATATTGCTATATATGCACACCACCTCTTTTTAATTTTTACTAATCACACATCTTATTACTCACATGATTATTGTTAATGACATGAGACTCAATGATTAAAAATTAATCTACTCTAATATTAAGAAGGGGAGTGTGTGATTAACAATTGATGATGGTGTGCATATTAAATTACCTTCAAATAAGGTATTAAGGTATATATCGATCACACTTTAAGTTTTTGAGATCATTTTCTTGCTAAAAAATTATTTTATTAAAATTACTATTTTTTGTAATTTAGTTTTTTTAAGTGAAACAAGAACAAGTCTTGACTACTTTCGAAATAGTGACATCACAAAAGTCATAAGTAATTACCTTTGGGTGTTTATTACTTTATTTGTAAGAACTAGAAATAAAATTGATTTTGAATTTTATGTCAATACTATAAAATATTCTCATAAGAAGGCCTTTTGTTTAAACCTTTTTATTTGATTCTTATTTTCAGTTATATATAACCAAAAGTAAATTTGTAACGTCTGATTAGTTCATAATTCGTGAACTAAAAACCTATAAATAAGTTTACTTTATTTAAAAAACTTGAGTAAGTTAATCCAATAATTTGTCGATAATAGTAAATTTTATTAGGTATTTGATCAACAATTTGAAACGTAAAACTTTAATAACTTAGTTTATTAGTGTAAATCCTTATGAGTTGTATTGAGTTATTGTTTGATTATTTAAACGTTGAGTATGCTATTAATTCGGAATAGAATCGATCTTCATATATACATACAAGTATAACAAAAAAAACACTATCATTTTAGTAGGATCTTTTAATTTAGATCGATACTACAATTATGATCTTGTAAATACAAAAGTTATCTTAAATAATATCTTGATCTTGATAAGCTTAGTTAATATTACTCGCTTGTATCCTTCTTTCCTCAATAGATATTTCAAGTTTACTCACTTCTATCCACGATTCAATTCGACTTTGCAATTTCCATATCCATCTTCACAACCATTTTTTTTCCTTCTATCATCTTCATCCTAATCCTGGTTTTTCTATTTTGTCAATACGTCAAATTTGTTCATGGTTGTTCAACCAAAATCTATTATCGTAGTCAGATGACTTAATGGATCGATTATCATTTTGATGATAAGCCTTCTTATGTGGGCTTTTGAAATTCTTTGATACTTATCAAGACAACGATTGACCGCTCTTTGGGTCAACGCAACACGTTACGTTATCTTTGAATTGATCAAAAGCCATATTTCAATCGCGGTTATTGAATGAAACATATGCTTATGCATTGGAACTATTTGAATACATGAACAAATTCCAATTCAATGATTTAGTCCAATCTAAAGTCTAAACAATTAAGAATATTTTTAGGGTCTTAAACATTATTAATGCCCTAAAACGAAATAAGTGCCCTTAAAGTATGCTTTACAACATAATAAAATATGTATTTTTAAGGATAATTTCTAATAATTAGTAGTCAAATTTATTATTTTTATTGTTCAATATAATCAAATTGTTTATCCTAGAAAAAGTGAATAAACTTTCAAATAATTTCTCATAGGGTATTCAATTTGATCAATTCAAACTAACTCTCGAACTTTTTCATGTTTAAGCTAAATGATTCATAATTTTTATTTAATCGATTACTAATAACTAAAATGATCGTTCTGATGTTTACATGTAAGAGCGAGTAGCGTCTGAACCGAAAGGAGCGTAAAGTACCAATAACCAAAAATTTAAAAATTTAGAACAAAAAATTGGACCGAAGTGTATCGATTCGCTTCCAGTGCGTTTTGATTCCGGTTCAGTCCCAATGTTTTTGACTTACAAAATTTGAATATAAAAATCAACTTTAAATGAATGTGAGTTTTAATACAAAGAAAGCAAGTTTTAATACAAAGAAATCCAAGTTTCATTTACATCCAACAAAAGACACACCAAAACAAATAAGAACAAAACAAAAAAAATGAATATGATACTTATTATGGGCGGAGGAAGAGGGCGACGACGTAGTAGGAGGGCTGTTGGTGTGTCGTCGGAGGTATGACTATTCTATCACTAATCTGTCGTCAGAGGTAGTGTGGTGTGGGTCTTCGTAGGACTGAGGGTGGTGTGCGTAATCGTCAGAGATAGGGCTAAGGGTGATGCTCGTCATCGTCGGAAGTAGTGGTCGGGGCGGTCTACGTCGCCATCATAGGTGGAATGGGGTGGTCACCGTCTCCCTTGGGGTGGGGTGGTCACTGTTGCAGTCAAAGGTAGAAACCCTGAATGGTAGGGATGTGTGGAATGACCGGAAAACCGAACCGAAACCGAACCGGAACCGATTGGAACCGATTTTTAGTATTCGGTTCGGTTATCGGTTCTTATATTTTTTAATTTTTGGTTATCGGTTATTCGGTTAACGGTTCTGCGGGTTTCGGTTATATCGGGTATGGAACCAATAATTCGAAAAGTCCATGACATGGATACCAAGAAAATTTAAAAACCCATGATGGGAATTGTGAAAAACAAAAGATTATTTGATGGTTGGCTTCCTCAATCCTCACCATACCTAACACTTCGAAGAATTAATTGTATCGATCAAATCCACTTTGTTCTAAAAACAAGCAAATTTTAAAATACAATCAATAATTAAGAATATATCACTCTATTTAAAAAAGTAATTCAGAATGGTATTTTATCAAGATTTACATTCAATAAAACGTTAACCAAAAGCAATCTAGATTTGAAAATCATTAGGAATTGTTCGGGTTGAAAATCCATACTTCACGTTGACGTTCATAACAAAAGTATTTTTTTTTTGCAAAAGTATAATAAAACTTTAATCGTGTTTTTTTGTTTATATCTTGTTATGATATATATATATATAAGTACATATATATTTTTTTGCAAATTTCGGTTCTAATCGGTTCCGTACCCGAAATACCCGTACCATAACCGAACCGGAACCGGAACCGTGTTATAATTATTGGTTCGGTTATCGGTTCTTACAATCTTCAATTTTCGGTTTCGGTTAAATCGGTTCCGGTCCGGTTCGGTCCGGTTCCGGAACCGTTTACATCCCTACTGAATGGTGATGAAGCCAGTAGCGAGATATGTGAACGAAGAAGTGAGTGATTGATAATAAGTTTACCTTCCAACTCTTATCAAATAAGTAGTGAATAAGTAAAATATACCACTTATTATTTATTTTCGAAAACACACTTACTGACAAAATTTACTTACCAAATAAGTGATGTGGGGTATAAGTACTTATTGGAGGTAAAAGAGAACATCCTTACATGCTTACATACATCATTATTATTACTTAAATATGATAAAATAACTTACATGCTTACATACGACACCATTGTTACTTATCTATAATCTATAATCTATATCTATAATCTATAAATCTATAAATACTATTATAAGAGTAACTAAATTGCCACTTGTCATCTTCTCATGATTCCAAGTGGCATCTTTTACTATTGACACATGAACTTAATATTTCAAGATTAAATTAAAAATTTTAAATCAAATTATTTTAGGATAAGATCATTGTTAGATCCTTAAATCCCACAAAATCATAACAAACAATATTTAAAAGATTTTATTGATTAATAATTATATTAATGATTAGTTTTTTTATTGTTTAAAAAATTTAGATATAAATTAATTATAATAAGATATATAATATATCATTAGTATTAAAATTTTGAATATTAGTTTTTAATTTCAAGTTTATATAGTTTTAAAAAAAACAAATTAATTAAAATTATCCGTGTAGTACGGGTTAATAAACTAGTATATAATAAAATAATTTAAAAGTTTGTTATATTTAGTTGGGTTAATATTGAAAAAACTCATCAAGTTTATTTAGTTTTACGATTAACTCTCTAAACTTTATTTCTTATTGTTTAGGCCTTTAAACTATTTTCGTCTTATTCAAATGTGTATATTTGACCTGTTTGATCGATTACAAAATAAGAAACCTTAGTTTTTTCATTTGATTAATGTTAGAAAAAACTCAGTCTTTCCATATAATAGTGATTAATTCCCTAAAATTTTTGTTTTATAAGATGTATTTTACCGGTATATCTGATAGCCGATCAAAAATATATACTTTTGAGTAAAACAAACATAGTTTATGAACTTAAACAATTAGAAAAAAAGTTTAAAGATTTAATTGAGAAAAATGAGAAAAGTTTAGTTGGTGTTAACCATATTTAATTTATAATTGAAAAAAAAAAAAAAAAAAATCTAAAACGTGTACCAAATTTAACTTTTGCTTGTTTTAAATAGAAGAGTTTTTGCATAGTTGCCATTTGAACATTTCCAAAACCATGTCTCACCTTCTTCTCCACCCATTTTTCCTCTCTCTCTTCTTCACCTCCGTGGCTGCCCAATCTTATAATCCCACTGATTACCCAAATTGCCCTTCATACACCTGCGATAACATCTCAATCAGCTACCCCTTTTGGATCATCGGCGATCGAACCACCCAATTCTGCGGTTATCAAGGTTTTGGAATCAATTGCACCTACAACGGTACACATGAAATTCCCATTATTAATTTGGGTAACGATCATTACTTTGTACAAAAAATAGCATACAATGTGAGTTCTATCATTCTCTCCGACTACGATGTTTCTCCGGCCGTCAGAGTCCCAATCTGCCCTCGGGTTCGCCATAACATTAGCTTGGAAACTTTGCCTTTCAGTTTCTCGGAGCTTAACATTAATATAACCTTTCACTTCGATTGCACCGGATCCCCTAATGATGCAACGTTAATACCCTGTTTGAGATCCGGTGAAAGAAATTCGTACGTTAACACCATCACGTCGGAGATGGATGATTCCGATTGGAACGATTACAAATGCGAAGGTGTAGTGGTAACGACGGTGTTCGAATATATATTCAACACCCTCCGTGATCTGACGACGGAATTCAGACGAGCATTGAGCAATGGGTTCGAGCTAACATGGGGGAGGATGCGTGATGATGATTGCGAGAGGTGTGCAGGATCCGGTGGCCGGTGCGGTCACAATATCGGCACCGACGAGTTCATGTGTTTTTGCTCCGACGGTAGGACTACCAGGGATGACTGTAAAGGTATGTTCATCGACTCATAGGAGAAATATTTTGAAATTTCCAAATTTACCCCTGTGTACGGCAAACACATTTGTTGACTGCATCATGGGTAGAATATTCAATGACTTTATTAGCTGACGTGGCGTATTATTGGTTAATATTAAACCTGGCCTCTTATAGTCAACACGCCAGCTGACTTTATATATAATCATAAAAAAGCGTAATCTATCTATGCTATTAAAAGAGTAACTATACTTAATTCTGGAGAAGTCACGTGTCATCACCATGAATCGACACGTGACATTTATAGGTTTTAAAAATAATAAAGAGATTTAATTTATATCTATCCAAATCTAATATAATCTACTTTTAAATTCAAATCAAATCAAATAAAATCTAATACTCTACTAACTTATTAATTATAATATAATATAATAAAATTTTTAAAAAAATATAAAAAAATAATATATATATATATATATATATATATATATATATATATATATATATATATATATATATATATATATATATATATAGAAATATACAAAATTAATAGGTCATAATAAATAATAATATCATTCTTATATACTTTTTGTTTAAGAATAATAATATATATACATTTACCTTTTAATTCATTATATTTAATATATATAAAAAATATCCGCGTAATACGCGGGTAATAAACTAGCTTACATTAATCATTAAACGTTGAATATACACACACACGAGGAGAGATCTTAAATTTGGGTATGGAATTCAGTGAAGAAAGTCATGTTTATAAATAAATAAAAAGATTCAATAAGTAAATAATAAAATTAAACAAAGATGTTAAAATCACATTATTGACGGCTCTATTTATTTGTATTTAAAGACCCTCTTAAATAGAACTGAATTCTTAATTTTAGATCTAAACTTACTGTAGACTGTTTGTCTATGTTCTTTTTCACGGAAACCAACTGGATTTTTTAAAGGATTAAATAAGTATAAAAATAAATCTATCTATACTATATATAATAAGAAAACCACCTGCAGGATCTGTACCATTGGATGGAAAGAAATCAATGGTCCAGATTAATGACAACTCATAATTGTTTATGAAATGTCTCTTATACCCTTAATTAAAATCAATAATTATACCTATGCCATATTTTAAAATTCATTTTCCAAATTTACTAACTTAACTTAATTACATTAAATTTTGATTTTAATTATTTCATTAATGAATTAATATTTACCTAAAATAAATATGTGTCATTATAATCCTTAATGATCATAGTTAAATTAAAATGTGAAAATTTAGATTTAAATGTAGAAGTGTAGTAAATAAAGTTAAAATTTTTTGTTAATAAAGGAAAACATCAAATGTCACGTGTCACCTCTACGTTCACCAAAAAGATAATTACAACTTATAAAAAATAAAAGATAAATACAATTTAATATTTTAAAAAAGATAAATATACTCTATTTTTTAATCTGTAAATAATAATAAATAAACACAATTATTATTTTTGTATGTTTTTATTTTTACTCATATACATTTTATATAAATAAATTTAATTAAAAATATCCACGTAATACGTGGGTTATAAACTAGTTTATAAAGAAAAGTAAAAGAAATAATAAGAAATAAAATTGTACCGATAAAAACATTTCGTTATAAATAAATAAAAGAAAAAAAAACTAAAATAATGACAATTAATTTAAGGGTGTAACTTCATACACCACATCTACATCCTATAATTGACCTAAAATATGCCTTTTTTTTCATAATTTATCATTATAGTTTATTTGTTTACACACTTTTGTCCAATCATAAGATAAATATTTATAGGTCAAATGCATAGAGGCGGTGTATGAGAAATTAGAAGTGGAGCATTGATTTGATTGATTTTCAATTCTGGGTTTCTGAAAGACTAAAGGGTGTTACTTCATGCACCATACTCTACAACACTTAATCTTTAAGTCAATTGACCTACATCACTTTTAATGAAATAAAGGAACCATATACCCAATTATAAACAACAATTTAGTTAAATTATAGGTCAAAATTATAGGATATGATGTATGAGAAATTAAGGTATGATGCATAAAGTAAAAGCCAAGACTAAAACCACGATCTTTTTGTAGGATATTCTTTTTGTATATAGCATGAGCTGTAGGACATTACCCTTAAATTTATCATCATTTTTTATATATATTTTAGAAAACCATATTATATTAGATTTAATATTGCCTCTCAACTTTTACAACACTTTTCAAGTTTAGAATAGAAAAAAAAATTTATGTGAAAAATAGTTTTTGGTTTATAAAAATTTTCAAAGGCTATTACGTTTGAAAGATGTAACAATAACGTTTTAACGTTTTTATTTTGAACCTGAATTAATTTTAATAAGAAAACATTTCCTGAGATTCTTTTTTTTTTTGAAAAAAGAAAAATCTATTTTTGTAACTATATTTTTGAAAAGGCTTAATTACGGAAAAGGATCATATATTGACAGTTTTTTATATTTTGGATGATGAAAACAATCAATTATGATGATATTATCTAAGTAGAAGATAAATTATGGTAAAATAACAGTTTTACGTTCTGTTAGTACGTTCTGTTAGCAAAAGTTTTCGACGTGTCATTTGACTAGATTATTTGACGTGACAATTTTTAAAACATACGGATTGCTTTGATCGTATGCTTTTTATTACTATAATGCCTAACTAGTTAATTAACCCGTGTATTACACGGATAACTTTAATAAATATTTTTTTTCTCAAAATTTATATAAACTAAAAATTAAAAGTTAACATTAAATTTTGATAAATCAAAAATTTTTATACTTGTGAGATTTAACATATTTTATTATAATTAGTTTTAAGTAATAGTTAAATTTTTTTTGAACGGCTGGTGTGGTGGTTATCGCCTAGGCCCAAGTGTCGACAGATCCCGGTTCAATCCCCACCACAATCTCCTACTTAGATTAAAATCTACAAAGTTAGATTAATTCACCTGAAGGGAAAAACCCCAAAATCCGCCTCAAGTAAGGATCGAACCCGGGTAACAACCCTGCCCAAACCCCTTATGGAAACTTGGTGGCTAATAGTTAAATGGAAAATATAATCAATAATAACATTTAAGTTTGTTGTCATTATTATAAGTAGTTAATAGTCTTTTAAATGTTGATTGTTGTAATTTTAATAGATCCTTAAATATAGGAACATTTTTAGGGACTTAAAAAAATGAAGATTTATATTTTAAAAAATACAAATTACAAATGTGACATTCTTTATGTGATGACAAATAACAAATATTTTATCATTTAATAGTATAAATAGATTGCAAAAAATTTAAATTATCCAAATTTAAAAATAAAATATTACATTTTCTTGTAATTAACCATCAACGATGTGTCATTTCCCACAATTTCCTTTTACAAGTATCACCTTCACCTCGTCAAAACAAGTACTACACTTTGAAAAGTTTTTTTTTTCTTTTTAAATTTTAAATAGTTTTATAAATGTATAAAATGAATAAATTTTCCCAGACAGTAAATATAATTTTTTTCAGGTGATTAAACACGTCTTTTATCTTTTTTCTCGTTTCCAATCCGCCCCTCAGTGATATAAAAACATGTTTTATGGCATAAAATAATAATAAAAGACAAAAATTAATTACAAGGATGTGAGGGTGACTTATGAATAAAACCGACATTTTACATAACTTTTACAAAATTTAAATTGTTATAAATAGTTGCAAAGTAAATTCATAGAAAAGCCCTCAAATAAATTCATAAAAAAACATGTTATTTTTTTTTTATAGAAAAATACTCAAGTTAATTATTTGCTTTTGGTTTAATGAAATTTGACTATTAGACCGATATTTTAGTTTTTAAAAACCCGTTTACCAATTATAACGGGTTTTAATAGTCAAATCAAAACAAATTTTTTTTTTTAATTGAGCTGTTTTCTTAAAAAAAAAAAAAGAACATGAAAGGGATGAAAATTCAAAAACCTTAAAAAACATGTTTTTTTCTTAATAGACCTATTAAAACATTTAAAACTATTAAGTCTCAATTAAAAATTTAAAACAATATAATACATTATAAATAGTTGCAAAGTAAATTCATAGAATCTTTAATATAATCCAAATCTCGTTTTCCATATCCTAATTTAAGTCAAAATTACATTCAAATTGAATAGTCAACAATCACCAAAGTCAAAATTAAACGTTTTCTTCATTCAATATCCTCTGATTCCTCTCTCTCTTTCCTCCATGAACGGTGCCCTTCACTTCAATCCACTATTTATCTCCATTTTCACAGCCATGTTTCCTTGTTCTTCACTCATCTTCTTCACCTTATTCCCAATCCTTTCTTTCTGTCAAACCATCCAACACTTTAACGATTGTTCAACCAAACTCTACAGTTGCGGATTAACGATTCGATGGATCGGTTATCCGTTTTGGGGAAACGATCGTCCTTCGTACTGCGGACTACCGGAGTTTCATCTTACGTGCCGAGAAGATAACAACGTTACTACCATCCAGCTCAGCAACACCACCTTACGTGTTCTTCGAATCAACGTAAAGAATTCTCGAATCATCCTCGCTCGTGACGATCTGTTCGATGAATTCGATGTTTGTTCATTGGAACCGTTTGAATCAATCAATAGTACTGCGTTTGAGTACACGGTTTTTACTTATATCGCCGATCGGTATTTGTTTCTAAGTATACGTCTTTCGTGTTTAGAGGATGAAGAGAGTATATTTAGAAATATTCCGGCGAGGAATAGATTGAATTGTTCGGGATTTGATGATCGGAGAGTGAGTTTCTTTGATATCGGATTGAATTGGTTCGGGGAACGATGTGAGCGAGAGATTAGATTGCCGGTTTTGAAAAAGGAGTTTGATGATTTTAATCAGAGTGAAAATATGGGTCTAGTAGAGTTGTTGATTCAGGGTTTTCCGGTGGAGTATCGGGTGGACGGCGGTGGGATTTGTTCCCGGTGTGAGAACTCCGGCGGGACTTGTTGGTCGGGTCTCAATTCCACCGGACCTTCTTGCATTTGCTCCGATGGTACTTCTCGTTTGGTATGTCCAGGTTTGTGGCTCACTAGTATTTCCCTTGGATTAGAAATATAGCATATTTTAAGGGTTTTGCGTTTTCATCCATATTATTTTTTCCTAGAAAAGTCCTTAGGGTTAATTTTTATCTTTATGGTTTAGTGAAATTTGGTTAATTAATCCGATTTTTTAGAACTAAAAAAAATCAGCTTACCAATCAAGGTTGTCGATATCGAGATCGAATTTCTACCTAGGATCGTTTTTGTCATTGCAAGATCAGGATCGTAGGATCGGATCGGGATCGTAAGATCCTACCGAAGTTAAATATTATATATCACTGTATTGTATCAAAAACAAAAGAGAGTTATTTCCATGTAAAAAAAATCATGTTCATAAAGAAAGTAATTCTTTATTCAAAAGAAAGCTAGTCATTTTCATAGAAAATTCAAACTTTAAAAACAATACTAATGAAAGTCATTTTCATACATCCATTCACAAGTCATAAAAAGCTTGAAATACACGTCGTACGATCTTACTAACGATCCTACGATCTTGCTTTTGAAAAAAAACTGTATGTAGGATCGGATTGTCGTACGATCTTATGATCTTACTAACGATCCTACGATCTTGCTTACGATCCTACCTAAAATCGATCCTACTAGTGATCCTGATTGAAATCTACTTGTAGGATCGTACGATCCTACGATTTAAATCGCGATTTCGATAACCATGTTACCAATTATAATCGAGTTCTAATAATCAAATATTATAAAACGAGAAAAAAAATTAACTTGAGAATTTTCTGTAAAAAAATAACATTAAGGTACGAAAACGCAAAAACTATAAAAGCATGTTTGTTTTTATCGTAATAAGCTCTTGAAACAATAATTAAAGTAATCAATAATCATGGAAACTAATTATAATCATTGTTATAATAAATGATTTATTTTAAGTTGATAATCCCTTTACAAAGTAATTTGAAAACAACAGTTTTTAAGTTTTTATAACCATTATCTCATATTCTGTTTAAAAAATAACCATATATTAATATATTTAAAAAATAATTTTAAGAAATTAGGGTTTATTAGATTTTAGTTATATTTATTATATTAGTTAGATTAGATTAAATTAGTTATATGTTTTAGTAAATAATTGTTATTCTATTCATTGCTGAGAGAAGCGCTCCCAATGCCAACATCAATGCTCTATCCCTCCTAGCACGGGCTTAAGTGCCAATACCTACACGAAGTCACCAAGGTAATAGATCATAAGTGTAGAGTTATCACCTTGTGATTTTCACTCCAAAACAAGCAAAACTTCATAGCAACTAATTAGTTCGATTCTAACCCTTCTTCTTGTCTAGATTTCGGCATCAAAATGACCAAAACAACATTCCATGACATCCTCTAACTTTACTTACAACCTATTTTGCTTTTCTTGTGCAATCAAAGGCCCAATCTTTAACCAAAACCTTAATAAACTCAGAAATGAACTTTACCTTGTTTCTTTCTCCAATAGTTACCCAAAATTCATTATGGTTCTACATCAAAATGGTCCCAAAATTCAAGTAGAATCTACCAACACATGAACCCTAGGCACTTTGCATAACCCCAAAGTCCAAGCATAAAACTCTACTTGAAACGGAAATGAAGTCAAAATAGTAACCTCAAATCCTCAATAGCTTGATTCCATTAACAAGATTTCCATCCATGTAAACCCAAGTCAAATGTAACTTCAATATCTTCACTTGATCAATATTCAAAACAATAGAAACTTGTTTGATGAGAAAATCAAATGAGAGTTTATGGTCAAGATTTGACTTTATACCAAACATTCATCACTTTCCAAGTTTATGTTATTACACTAATCCTTCATGATTCACCATTGTGACACCCACTAACCATAGTAAATCAGAATTCTTTTTAACTTCTCAAATATTTTAACTTGTATAAATTACTTTTATCTTTGTCATAATTAATCGTCTTACTTTGTTTTCCATAACAATATTTATTCATTTCATCATTCCAAATTTATTAATAATTAATAGAATAATTACCTAGAATTTACGGGTGTTACATAATAGCTTTTAATATCTAAGAAAATTTACAAATAAAATATACTTTTAGGTCCCTATAGAGTCCTTGGTATCGAATCATGTTTCATCCCAAGAACTTTTGGAAATTTTAAAAGGGAAAATTACCAAGAAAGGTAATATAAAATACAAAATTTGACAATAAAGTTATTGTAATTTTTTTTTCCCAAGAAAGGTAATATAAAATTCTATTTGGCCGAGAAAGAACATGAAATTCAAATTTTAGGTCAAGAATGATAATCAAATATTATTGCCTTTACCAAAAAAGGGATTATAAAATTAAAAATTTATATTCTTAATTTGTCATCAATACCCTTTTTGGTCAAATTTGAATTTTATGTTATCTTTTTTGGCCTAATAAATTTTACATTACCTTTATTGACAATTTTTGAATTTTATATTACATTTCTTGATAATTTGCCCATTTTTAAAATTGGTAATATGTTAGTCATTAGTGCTTATAGTAAAAAAAATTCAATGATACTTTACTACTAAATATAGAAAGATACATGTATAATTAACTTATATGATTCTTATTATAGGGTGTTTGGTTTTGCGTTATGATGGTGATTATTAGATTATTACGTTTCAATAACGTAAATAATTGGTTTGAAGTGTTTGGATTGCATTCAATAAATAATTGATTATTTGCGTCTTGAATTAATCCTACCACGCTTTTTCATAAGTTAAAAATGTGGTTTATTTGCTTAATAAGTGATTATTTGATCATTTACAAGTTAAAACGCAAATCCAAACTATTTAAAAACTGATTATTTGATAACTGTGATAATAAACTGTAAAAGAAAAACCAAACACTAAATTTTCAGCATCACTTTTTGTAACATCTACTATCTGATTATTAGTATCCAAAACATTGAAGCAATTTTTCAAACGCAAATCCAAACACCCTCTGAGTTTGTTATTTTTATTTGGACCAAACATAATTTGTTGGTTACCCTGATATAAATTAACCTAAGTATGTTACTTTTTGTACACTAGTCTCTAATATATAACGTAAGTCCCAAGTAAGACAAAAAAAAATTAAATTGATTTTATTTGATTTATATGAATAATAACTTCGTTCAGAGGGTGTTTGGTTTTGCGTTATAGATGAGATTATTAGCTTATTACGTTACAATAACATAAATAATTGGTTTAAAGTGTTTGGGTTGCATACCTTAATAAGTGATTATTTGCGTTTAAAGTTAAACCTACCACACTTTTTCATAAGTTAAATAATGTAAGTTTATTTGCTTAATAAGTTATTATTTGACTATTTTACAAGTTAAAATACAAATCCAAACACTTTAAAAACTGATTTTTTTGATAATTACGATAGCAAATCGAGTTTTAAAAAACTGAAAATCTGAATTTTAATGTTCAAATTTCACTAAAACAAAAAGAAAAAATTACTTTAAGGATTTTTATGGAAAAATAATATGAAAGGACGAAAATACAAAAAGACGTTAAAATATTTTGGTTTTTTTTATATATAATAAACCCTACATTTTATGACAAAATTTTCTAATCTTTAATAACATGTTATTTTTCATAAAAACAAATTGTATTATTGTGTTTAATATTTATTTTTTTATTATAAAGAGTTGAAATATTTAATTAATAATTTGGGGTTAAAAGCGTGGGATATGGATATCGTTTTCGTCTACGCGTGAATGATTTGGTTTTTTCATAATGTGAAGGCGTTGAAAGTATAATTCCCCTGAAACTAAATCTACACGAAGAGTTTAAAGAGCTTTCGGTTCAAACATGACTTAAAAGTCAACATTTACCAACCCCCATTATCCACGTGTCACCAAAGTTACCCAATCATATTATTTCAACAAATTGTACAATGGTTAATTGCGCAAAAGTAACAATACTGTCACATTTTATTTTATTTAGGTGATACACTAATTTTTTTTCTAATTAAGATAACATACTTTTCAAATCAAGTCAATTAAGATAATCATATCGAATTAAAAAGTAAGAACTACTGATGTGACAGTTTCTTTGTCCAGTCTGCATTTTTTTAGAGAATGTTTTATTGTTATATGATATGCACTATTTTGTGCAATTTAAAAGTACTTTTTGATAATACATTTGTAATTTTGAGAAAAATTAAAAATTATTATGCAATATTAGAATTTTAAAAAAATCGATGACTGGATACATATGTCATGTCAGTAAACGTACCTTTCAATCCGATACGGTTACCTTGATTGACTTGATTTGGAAAGTATGTTACCTCAAATAGAAAATTTTTGGTATGTTAGCCAAATTGAAAAACAATGACAATAGACTTTCTTTTGACGTAATTAACCCATTATATAATAGTCTTGAAATAAAAATTAGATATAAATTCCATTTTGATTCATCCATTTTTTCTGGTTATTTCTATGCGTAAACCATCTTTCATTAATTTTTACTAATTATACACTTCCTATCCCACATATCTTTTTTAATGACGCAAGACTTAATAATTCAGTACAAGAGAAGACGTGTGATTAGTATCAAGGGGACGTACATATAAAATATCCTTTTTATTCTTGATTTTTTATATTTAATCCAAATCAATTGAAAAATAATCAGAATATTCAATTATTGACTTGTCGTTCTTAGATCATTAAATCAGTTATGGTATTTATTAATGAGTTTAGCCCATTTGGTATGAGGGTGATATGTAAGAGAGAGGTCATGGGTTCGACTCCTGTCGGAGGCAAGTTGAAATTTAGATGGGAAAAGTAAGTTTTAAAGTCTCCACTTGGAGTAAAAGAGTAGTTTAGGAGTAGACATAAGATAGTTTACCGTTTAAAAAAAAAAGTTATGGTATTTGTATTGTGTTTCAATGATATATAATAAATGTTATATCTTCTTGGATCATATATATATTATTATAGTTATGTAATTGATTCAAAATTATTTGATCTTTCTTTTATTTTGAAAAGAAAAATAAACCCTTTTTGTTAATATCGATTTTTCAAAACAATTTGTAATTATTTATAAAAAGACGTCTAGTTTAGTGTTTTGGTCATTTGGTGTAATCTTTGAGGTTGTCTTCCAACTAATTATTTTTTCATCATGTAAATCTTCTGTTTTTTTTTCTTCTTCTTCTTCTTTTTTGTTGCATATAGGTATATTTTAATGAAATGTAACAATGATGAAACTAAAACAAAACTAAATTTGAAAGTTTCATAAGAATTAATATACAATTAATATTTCTTTTTTTTTTTTATAGTTTGTTATCAAGAAATAACAAGAAAAATCATATAACTTTTTGTCTTTTTCTAATTGTTAATATATTATAGTATCTCATGACTTTTTTTTTCAAACTTGTACTAATGATTAGAATTTAGAACCAAAACAAAAGCAATATTTATCATATATTTTATTAAATTTTAATATTTTATATATGCACCAAGACTTTTGCCATAAGACTCCAAATTCTAACTTAAATTCCATTAAATTACAAAGCACTTCCCTTCCTAATTCACACTTCCTTTCACTTCTCCTTTCATTTCCATTTTCAACCCTAAAATGGATCTTTATTTCTTCAATTCTTTCAACAAAAATTCCATATTTCTCATCAAAATCATCATCTTTGCATACTTTACACTTGGATCGGTATCGATTTCAACCTCTTGTTCGCCGAAAAACTGTGGAAACGGACCGAACATAACGTCACCGTTCTGGATTCCGCAACAACAAGAATCCGCTTGTGGATCCACCGGATTCAATATCACTTGCAAGGATAATTATCCGATAATCGTGATCTCTAACGAAGATTATGTTGTAAAAGACATATTTTACAACAACTATTCTGTTTCCATTGTTAGTGCAAAGGCTTTTAACGAAACCAATTTGTGCCCGACTCCGTTAAGAAACTTTAGCATCGATGGAAGCCCGTTTAGCTATAGTTCTTTATCGGTCGATCTATACTTCTTTTACAATTGTTCGCGTCCGTTTAATGAGAAAACGTATGCGATTAGTTGTGCTGGCTAGGGATGTAAACGGTTCCGGAACCGGACCGAACCGAACCGGAACCGATTTAACCGAAACCGAATATTAAAGATTGTAAGAACCGATAACCGAACCAATAATTATAATGCGGTTCCGGTTCCGGTTCGGTTATGGTACGGGTATTTCGGGTACGGAACCGATTAGAACCGAAAATTAAAAAATGTATATAGTTCTATCTATTATAACACGATATAAACAAAAAAACATGAAAATATAATAAGAGAAGTGTCGATCATGATGTTTTCATATAAATTTTGTAGTTTCACCATCCTAAAAATAGTTCCAACAAATGATTTTTTTGGTTTTAACATTGTGGGCTTTTAAATCATTTCTTAATTTGCATATTATGAGCTTTTCAAATAATCGGTTCTATAACCGATACCCGCAGAACCAATAACCGAATAACCGAGAACCGAATATTGAAGATTATAAGAACCGATAACCGAACCGAATACTATAAATCGGTTCCAATCGGTTCCGGTTCTGGTTCGGTTCTGGTTTCGGTTCGGTTTTTCGGTCATTCCACACATCCCTAGTGCTGGCAATGGAAGTCGTTTATCGTCTTTTGCTGTTATCCATTCTGATTTGTTGGAGGCGAAAAATTATTCGATAGATTTGTGCCGGAGTTCGGTTCATGTACCGGTTCATGTTGATAGTATTAAGGTGTTGTTGAATGAGAAATTTACTGATGTTTTAAGGAAAGGTTTTGTTTTGGAATGGCAGTGTAGCAATTGTGACAAACATGGTACTAATTTTTTGATGGAAATGTGTGAAAAAAGGTAACATACTTTAGATCAGTTTTTATTTCAGAAATAATGAACTATGTTCGGTCAGTAATGTACTTTTAAAAGTGTTGAAAAAGGTTAAAAATACTACAATTGGTTATATTTTTGGTGGTAACATGACACTGATGATCAAATATTATCCATTTTTTTAAAAAGTACATTACCATTCCTGGTATAATGAAACATAGTTCGATACCCGAAATACAAATTGACTCAAAATTAAGTATGTTACCTTTCTATACAATTTTCCCACTTTTTTTTCAATTTTTTTTTAATTTTTAAGAAATATTCAACATTGAGTACTTATAATTATCGATTACTTTCCTAATGGTTCAGGTTCAGGTATAAATTGGAAAGTCAAGATTCTGATAGGTGTTTTGTCATCCATATTTGGGATTTGTCTCATGTGCGTCGTGTTCTATTTCTGGAGACGACAACGCAACATTAAGAAACGATATTATGGATCGTCTTACATGTCTCGTAACATTTCATCGTATACGTCATCAATGACGGATCCTGAGAAGAACGGAACATACCATGGTGTTCAAGTCTTTAAATACAGAGAGCTTGAAAAAGCAACAAGCAATTTCGATTCGGCAAATGAGCTTGGAGATGGTGGTTTCGGTACAGTTTACAAAGGTATGCTTATGGTTTATACGAATTCTTTCTTGATGAAATTCGATTCGGTAAATCTTATAGGGATAGTTTCCCACAAAATTTAACGTATTTTCGGTTAATAATTGTTCAGGGAACATACTTTCAAAATTGAATCGTTATAACAAATTCTGTAAGATTCTAACCAAAATAGAAACTAGGGAAATGATATAAAAAGACTGTCCTTTATATGGATTCTTAATTTAGGTAACGAATTATGTTTTGACCCATAAAAAAGTAATGTATTTTAAAAAATTTCCATAAAAATGTAATTTCTTTTTATTTTTATAGGAAAATTACTGACAAATTGTAATGGTTTTTAGAATTTCCTTTATGTAGGTTACCTTTTGTAAAAGAAATTAAAACGCATTACATGAAATAAAAATTGGGTTAATTACGTCAAAAGGTAGTATACTGTTATAGTTTTTGCAATTTAGATAACATACTAATTTTTTTAATTAAGGTAACATACTTTTCTAATCAAATCAATCAAGGTAAGCATATCAGAATGAAAGGTAAAATTTACCTTTCTATCCGATACGGTTACTTTATTGACTTGATTTGAAAAATATGTTACCTCAAATGGAAAATTTTTTAGTATGTTACTCAAATTGAAAAAACAGTAACAATAAATTATCTTTTGACTTAATTAACACAAGTAGAATTTAGTTTAGACTTTAGAGTAAGTTACATTTTGATGGGATTAACTTAAAAAGCAATTTACCAAAAATCATTTTATTTTTGGTAGCGTTTAATGTCAACTTTAAGCATTCTAACTTTTAAAATTTTCTTATTTTGTCACTAAATTATTATTATTATTATTTACATATTTAACCATTAAACTTTTGTTTAATGTTCTATTTTGAAAAAAAATATCAAAACTAATAGCTAAATGTATATAAACTATGATAGTTTAGTAATTAAATATGCATAAAATAGTTTAATGGTCAAACGTGGAAAAAATAAAGTTCAATAGTTTAGTGGTTAAATAAAGATTATTATTCGTTATATTATTCATCAAATCGTTCAGGGAAACTGCGAGACGGGCGAGTTGTTGCGGTGAAACGATTATACGAAAACAATTACAAGAGGGTGGAGCAGTTCATGAACGAGATAGGAATCCTCGCTCATCTGCGCCACCGAAATCTTGTATCGCTCTACGGTTGCACCACGCATCATAGCCGTGAGCTTCTACTCGTGTACGAATACATTCCAAACGGAACGGTCGCAGACCATCTCCATGGCGAAAAATCAAGCCCCGGCTCACTTACATGGACCACAAGAATGAGCATAGCAATCGAAACAGCAAGCGCGCTGGTCTACCTTCATGCTTCCGATGTCATTCACCGAGACGTTAAAACGAACAACATTTTACTAGACAACAGCTTCAGCGTAAAAGTCGCTGATTTCGGGTTATCCCGTCTTTTCCCCAACAACGTTACGCATGTCTCGACCGCACCACAAGGCACACCAGGATACGTGGATCCCGAGTACCACGAGTGTTATCAATTGACGAGTAAAAGTGACGTGTATAGCTTTGGGGTGGTTTTAATCGAGCTTATATCATCAAAACCGGCAGTGGACATTACTCGGCATAGGCACGAGATAAACCTATCGAACATGGCAATCAACAAGATCCGAAACGATGCGCTACACGAGCTTGTGGACCTGAGCCTCGGATTCGATAACGATTACGAGGCGAGGAAGATGATAATCGCTGTCGCGGAGTTGGCTTTTCAATGCTTACAAAACGAGAGGGATTTTAGACCATCAATGGATGAAGTTTTGGAGAGTTTGATTAGCATTCAAAATGGAAAGTACAACAAGGTAAAGCAGGATGACGTGGAACGTACAAGTGATGATGCAGTGTTGTTGAAGGATCGTTCTCAAACATTGTCACCTGATTCTGTGGCAATGGCTTGGAGTACATCCACCAATATGTCAACAACATCAAGTGGCTAATTAGGTCATTTTACATTTATATTTTTATATTTTAATTAAAGAAATTTAGTTTTAAAAAAATATTACTAAAAAATATGAAATTGGGAAAGCTTGTGTTTTTTAGTAACACTTTGGTGTATTATCAATAGAGGTGTGTATATACCCATTTTGCCCTTAGTGATTAATTTATTCATTTGTTTTGATTGACTAATGAAGAGAATTAACATCAACCAATTAACTATATCCTTTTGTCTCATATAAGTCATCACATTTCATTTTTAGAGGTTGTTTGGATTAATGTTTTGAAGTTGATTATCAGCCTTTTTATGTTTATATAATACATGTAGAGAAAGTAAGAAAAACATTTATAACAACTGAAATCGTTTTTTTGCTGCAAAATTTATTTATTCATGTCCATAACACAATGTTATAGAAGACTGATTAAAAGGTTTTCTCCATAGCACATTTTATAACGTATTGATGTTTTGTTGTGTTTTATTAGAGCAATCTCACATGTAAAGTTATGATGTATTCTGTTTTCCTTCTCCCATCTATGAACACACGTTCCGGTTTCCCTTTTCTTGGTCTAGATGGGAACGCCAAAAGCTACAGTTCGTCTGCTTCACCACGTGACCTCTACGGTTCCTCCCCTCACCACTGTCCTATCTTCCATCACTTTCATTCATTGGCTTTGACATAAGCTTTGAAATTCAATAGCTCACATTTCCTTGTTTGTGCCCATACCATACTTAAACCAATGAGTGCAAGTGAGCCGAATTACTTAATAGTTACTCGAGCTTGACTCATTAAAACTTGATATAAACGAGCTCAAGACGAGATTGACCTTAAATTTGAGCTCCTTTAACAAATGAACTCGACTCCAAGCTTTACATGTAGAGCTTGAGAGCCTAAACAAGCTTAAACAAGGCTTATGTAATATATATAAATTAATAAATATATAATATGTGAATTTAAATAATTCTTAAAATATATAAAAAATAAAAGATATATACGGTTTAGTTAAATTATACCGTACACATAATTAAAAATTTTAATATATATAATAATTAGCCGAGCCCAAGCAATACAGACATATAAAGACATTCAAAAGCCTAGGTCGAACTTTGCATAAAAAGATCCAAATGATCCAAACACAATCTTGAGTCTAATACTTTTAAATGTGCCGAGCTTTACACCCCTATATAAACGCTAAGGATATAAGGGTTTTTCATTCAACCCTTGTTGAT
Source organism: Centrapalus pauciflorus (assembly GCA_020465985.1). Lineage (NCBI taxonomy): Eukaryota > Viridiplantae > Streptophyta > Magnoliopsida > Asterales > Asteraceae > Centrapalus > Centrapalus pauciflorus. The sequence continues at coordinate 46,527 of JAANYP010007894.1, read as the reverse complement.
CTTGTCAAGGTTCACTTAAGTAACAAATCACACAAATCAATGTGATCTGGATTACAAAATGTGGAGTGGGTTAAGTTGGGTTCTGTTGATTGGGTTGGATGGAATGGAATGAGAGAAGGAGTTGAATGTAATCAAACACAATCACTAAATTTTGCAAACATTAAATTGTTAATGCTTGAATGAACAAATTACAAAATATTTTATGGAAGAAAAGAAAGCTAAAATCAATTCAAAAAAACTTTACTTTGAAGATGGAATTGTTTTAGTTATCACTTAAGTTCACATAAAAATTCTATGTGAAAGTTTCTCAAATAGTCGGCTCCTAATGGTCTTCGCTGATAAGTAGAAAGCAATACTTATTCAGATATGCCTTGATAATTCGTTCACCAAAAGCAGTATTACTGTTCTGGATTATTTCTTATATAGACGAATGGGTAGTTAACATTGTCAACAAAATTTTTGTATTGTCACGTTATGATTGGTTGAGCGCGAAACATTAAACGTTTAGATGACTACTTATCCTTAGAGTAGTATACATCGTATAAAGCATTATTAAATAATAATACTTCTAATTCATACTATTGCTTTTGATAATCTTGATGCTACATCCGTGTGAAAGGTGTCTTAGTTAACTTGCATTTGTTTAAAAACTCTTTGCTTCTTGAGTAAAGGACATTTTTGGTCCTTGTGGTTTGATGGTTTACCCGGATTCAGTCCTTTAACCATAATAAGGTCAAATTTCATCCCTATTTTGCTAATTTTGTGCCCTTTTAGTCCCTCGTCCGTTAAACTTAACGACACAGCCGTTAAAGTTATAAGAATGACATTTTTACCCTTTTCATTGAGACGCTTTTAGTCCCTATGGTTTTATTATTTACCCATTTATAGTCCAACATTTATTTATTTTTATTTTATCTTTATAATTATATTATTTATAGATATACTTAATTCATTATAAACACACTTATTTTATTTATAAATATAGTTATGTTTTAATATTTTATTTACATTTACCATTATTCGTATTTTATTTAGAATTTAACTTTTATTTTAATTTAAATATATATTTCTTTACTAATTTATTTAAAGTTCATCTTCTTTATTAATTTTAATTTTTATAATATTATTGTTGACATTTATGTATGTAATTTTGTTAGTTGTGTTTAAGTAAATATAATATCGTCGATATTTTTCCTTTCCAAAGTCACTATTTCTTTAAGTATCTTCCAACCTAATCAATCATCAACACATAAATTATATTATATGTGTTGGATATATATATATATATATATATATATATATATATATATATATATATATATATATATATATATATATAGAGTAAAGGACATTTTTGGTCCTTGTGGTTTGATGGTTTACCCGGATTCAGTCCTTTAACCATAATAAGGTCAAATTTCATCCCTATTTTGCTAATTTTGTGCCATTTTAGTCCCTCGTCCGTTAAACTTAACGACACAACCGTTAAATTTGTAAGAATGACATTTTTACCCTTTTCATTGAGACGTT
>JAANYP010007894.1:0-40000 GCA_020465985.1 Centrapalus pauciflorus | reverse complement strand
TTTATTGGGTTTATTTATTTTGAGCCTAAGTGTAATAATAATAAAAGTGGGTGGACTTAAAATGGTGGGTCACATAATTAAATTAGTGGGCTAGCTAAAGTAGTTAAATTTGTGCCTGATTCATTAGAAATTGTAACAGACTCACTAACTAATTGGGTTGTCAATTAAATAGGAGTTGGACTTAATAAATAAATTGGGTTGTTGAATTATTTATTTTGGACCTGTAATTATAGGCTAAATACCCAAAGCTTAAGGTTTAATTATTTTTGAAGATTTTGTCTCATAAATAAATATTTATCGTTTTAGCCACCGAACCTTGGGATTTTAGGCAAATCGAGGATTATAGTTTAGATAAATAAAATTAATGACAGTTAAGTAATATACTTTTATTATCAGGTCGGTAATCGAGTTTGGTGGATTCTGATATTTTGGGTTGGCCGAGATTTCTTCAATAGTGCTTAGAGGAATCAATTGTGACATCACTGTGAGTAACAGATTTATCTGCATGATTAGTTATATGTGTTTATGCATATTTGCTATATTCGTTTCATTGTTATCTCCCTACCATGCTGATATAATATATTTATCCTACCATTCTGCTAGAATTCTATGCCTATGTGAAAGCATAAATTCCTTGTATGCATACTTGTACTATACGACGTGGATTTGGGCGCCGACACTACTGTGTGTAGGCCGGGTCGGTTAGCCCCAAGTTTTTTTGGTTAAACCGGCGCCAGCTCGGATGAGGGGTTGTACGGTTTAACCAGCACCAGCTCGGATGAGGGGTGCGGAGCTCGGATGAGGGACGCGTAGGAAATTATTGACCTCATGCTTAGTTTCTAATCATGCATGTTTACATATATACTTTTGTGCTTTTAAATCTTGTTACTCTCTAGGCGACGACTTACCCCGGTTGTGGGGACTTATTATTTCAGGTGGAGCGGATAAGGGTAAGGCTCCAGTTTGAGACCATTGGCTTTATTGACTGAGACGCTAGCATTTTTTGTATTGCCTTTTTGAGGGTCGGGTAGATTCCTAGATGTATTGACATGTAAACTTAAACTTATTTAGCGTACTCTGGTTAATGTAATATATTATTATGGGTGGTTATTTATTTATCGAGGTATGACTTTAGAAAAATTTAAATTATCCCGTATTTTTGAGGTATATTGTATGTGATTGGTGGAAATTTAGTTTTAAATATTCAGTCCTTTCAATATGGTATCCGAGAAATGGTTTAAGTGAATTAGTAGGTACCTTTAGGTGCTTCGTATTAAACCGTAGAATTGCATGATCACTGTTTGAGTAAGTTGTGAATCATACGGGACAACACCAACTAAATACTTATAGGAATTGGGTATGGAATAAGTTAGGATTTAAATAATACCTTTTACCCTATAACTTCATGTGAAATGTTAAACATAAATAAATGTATAAATGCTTGATAAATATGCAAATTCATAAAATTCAGTACGATGGCTGACCTTGAAAGCCAGAGTTCACCGAAAGACCTGAGGAAAGAGGATGAGGTTATTGTTGAAGAGGAGGACATTGAGAATACTGGGGAGAAGACGATACCGAACCAGAAGATGAGATCGACCCGTTTGAGGCGCAGGAGCGCAAACTGATGCGACATGTTTTGAGGTACGTACGAAACACCGTGGCCGAAAGTTATAAGGGGATTCAGAGAGACCTTCAGGAGCTGAGAGATTTGATCGCCACTTCCCGATCGGGTGCCGGTGATAATGTGTTGGCACACCAGAACGGTGGCGATACAGGCGGGATAGCTATGGGAACCGCAAGGAGATCAGGTGACAGAGGTACATTTAAAGAGTTTAGGAGTTGTGGAGCATAGGAATTTACAGGGACGACAGAGCCTATTAAGGCTATACAATGGATCGAGGTGACAGAGAAGGCATTTTCTATGAGCCACTGTCGGGATTCAGATAGGGTTAATTATGCGACGGGGATGCTGATAGGTCGTGCACTGATATGGTGGAAAAATATTGCTAGCTCTGTGGGTACTAATGGGGTAGAGACTATGACTTGGGAGCTGTTTCAGCAGAGGTTTATGGGTCAGTACTGTCCACCAGACCTAATGAGGCAGATCGAGCAGGAGTTTATGTTTCTCAGTCAGAGAAATATGACAATGATGGATTATGAGGCAACATTCAGAGAGAAGTCACAGTTTGTTCACCGATATCAGCTAGATGAGGAGACGAATATAGAGCGGTTTGTTGATGGGCTTCGAGCCGAGATTCACGAGTTTGCAGAGCTCCGACATTTTGATTCTCTTGAGGAGGCAGCCCTTTGCGCACGCAAGCGTGAGAGGGCCTTGACTAGATCTGATGCAGCATCGATGCCTCCGCCGTCTAAGAAGGCTCGTTCTGATGGATTTCAGCAGTTTCAGCCAAGACAGGGAGGTTTTTCTTCTGGACATTCAGCACCGAGGGGTTTTACTCAGGGTCAGGGGCGTTCGTTTCAGAATTCGGGTAAGTCATTGTGTTTTTCTTTCTCTCAGAGCCGATCCCAGCAGCCGCAGAGATCTCATAATCAGTCTCAACTGAGATCTCAGGCTCCATCACAGCATAGATCCCAGTCTCAGTCACCGATGGTATGTTCTATCTGCGGGGGATCAGACCACCTCCGTAATCAGTGTTCGAGGAGACCTCCTTCTGGTTGTTTTGAGTGTGGATTACAGGGGCACATTGCGAGGGATTTCCCTAAGAAGAGACAGAGTCAGAGTATGGGAGGTAGTTTTGCTTAAGTGAACCGTCCGGGTTCTAGTTCAACTCAGCCGAAGAAAGATGATTCTGTCAGAGTTAGGGGCCGAGCTTTTCAGATCACAGCCGATGAGGCTCGTGAGACCCCAGATGTCGTGACCGGTATCTTCTTACTTAATTCTTTACCTGCTCGAGTGTTATTTGATTCTGGTGCGAATCGGTCATTCATATCATCATCTTTTGCATGTCATTTGCCTGTTGCATCATCCCCTTTATTTGTGCCTATATCTGTGGAGACCGCGAATGGGTCTGTAGTGTTATTATCGGATATTCATAGAGGTTGCACTTTGCTTTTAGAGGGTCGTGAGTTTTCTATAGATCTTATTCCCATGCCGATGGGGTGTTTTGATGTTATTGTGGGCATGGATTGGCTAGCCGCCAATAATGCTCACATAGTCTGCTCGAAGCGCATCCGTATTTCCGATGATCAGGGAGGTAATATGTGTGTACATGGTGAGAGGCGCAGTGGTGATTTGGGCTTGATCTCCATGGTCAAGGCTCGTCGGTACATCACTCGGGGTTGTTCTTCCTTTGTAGCTTATGTAGTCGACTCGTCCGAAGTAGAGAAGTCGGTAGCTGATGTTCCTATCGTTTGCGAGTATGCTGATGTATTTCCCGAGGAGCTACCTGGTTTGCCGCCTGATAGAGAAGTTGAGTTCCGCATTGACCTGACACCAGGGGCAGCTCCGATTGCTCGAGCTCCTTATCGTTTAGCCCCTACAGAAATGAAAGAGATGATGTCACAACTTCAAGAGCTTCTTGACAGGGGTTTCATTCGACCGAGTACCTCACCATGGGGCGCTCCGGTCTTGTTCGTCAAAAAGAAGGATGGCACATTTCGGATGTGTGTCGATTATCGAGAGCTGAATAAAGTTACGGTGAAGAATAAGTATCCTTTGCCTCGTATTGATGACTTATTCGATCAGCTTCAGGGTGCGTGTTGTTTTTCAAAGATCGATTAGAGATCGGGGTATCATTAGCTGAAGATTCACGAGGCTGATATTCCCAAGACTGCTTTTCGCACTCGTTACGGACATTATGAGTTTTTGGTGATGCCGTTCGGCTTGACCAATGCACCGGCCGCTTTCATGGATACGATGAATAGAGTATGTTATCCTTTTCTTGACCGATCGGTGATTGTATTTATTGACGATATTCTAGTGTACTCTAAGTCCGAGGCCGAACATGCCGAGCATTTAAGGCAATTATTAGAACTGTTGCGGGGCGAGAAGTTGTATGCTAAGTTCTCGAAATGCGACTTTTGGTTGAAGAAGGTATCAATCGTTTAATTTATGTATTAAATAATTCGCTTGTGATTCTAATCTTGTTGCTATTGAAAATTCAGCTTCAGTTCCTCTGTCACACGATTAGTGGCGAGGGAGTCTCTATAGACCCATCTAAGGTTGAGGCAATCCAGAACTGGGTGCAGTCCCGTAATGCATCTGAAGTTCATAGTTTTCTGGGTCTTGCCGGTTATTATCTTCGTTTTATTCGCAATTACTCTAAAATCGCTGTTCCTTTGACCGCTATGACTTGAAAGAATGTCAAGTTTATTTGGGGTGAGTCGCAAGAGTAGGCTTTCCAGACTTTGAAGCGTTGTTTGAGTGAGGCTCCTGTTCTTTCTCTTCCTGAGGGTAGTGACGACTTTGTGGTGTATAGCGATGCATCTTTACACGGCTTAGGATGTGTTTTGATGCAACGAGGTAGAGTGATCGCTTATGCATCTAGAAAGCTTAAGGACTACGAGAAAAATTATCCTACTCATGATCTGGAATTAGCAGCTGTGGTTTTTGCGCTCAAGTTATGACGTCACTATTTATATGGCACGAGATGTCAGCTCTTTACCGACCATAAGAGTTTGAAGTATATTTTTGATCAGAAGGAGTTGAATATGAGACAGCAGCGTGCTATGGAGTTAGTTAGGGACTACGACTGCGAGATCCTTTACCACCCAGGTAAAGCGAATGTTGTAGCAGATGCTTTGAGTCGTAGAGCTTATTTTGGTGCTCTATGTTGCGTGGCAGCCCGCGCTCTGGGAAAAGGTTCTTTGATTCCCGAGTTGTTAAGGTTCCAATCTGAGGCATTATCAGCGGACCGTTTGAAGTCAGAGCGCATGGTTGGCTATGTGGACCGCCTTTCTCCTGATAGTTGAGGTGTGATGTTGTTTGATACAAGGATATAGTTGCCAAAACATGGTGATTTGTGCAAGATTGTAATGGCTGAGGCTCATAATTCCAATTGTCTGTGCACCCTGGTGTTACTAAGATGTATCGTGACTTGTATTTTGACTTTTGGTGGCCTGGTATGAAACGGGACGTGGGTCGATTTGTTGAAGAGTGTTCTATATGTGCTCAAGTGAAAGCTGAACATCAGAAACCTTATGGAAGTTTACAGCCGTTACATATTCCAATGTGGAAGTGGGAAGCGATCTCGATAGATTTTGTGACTAAACTTTCTAAGACTCAGAGCCAACATGATTCTATTTGGATTGTTGTTAATCGTCTTCTTGTCGCACACTATTTCCCCACGGTTCGGGAAAACTATTCGATGGATCTGTGCACCCTGGTATTACTAAGATGTATCGTGACTTGTATTTTGACTTTTGGTGGCCTTGGACAGTAAGGACCTTCTTATTGGCTAAGGGTATGTGAACCGTCTTCTTGTCGCACACTATTTCCCCACGGTTTTTCGATAGTCAATCCATGCTTATGACCACGTCAAAACTCCCCAGCTTGACGGGCATCAAGTGTATTTCAAAGGGTCGACCTACTAATTCTAATGAGCATTCTCGCATTATATTATTTGTTTTAAGCGTCTTACTATCATCAACCTCAATAGCATAAGTGGCACTTAATGGTGTAAGAATGACATTTATCTGCTTACTAAACTTAGTGGATATAAAGCTCCTATCGACACCGGTATTAAATAGTATAAATGCATAAGTGGTATCTAATGGGGTAAGAGGATAAGTCTATGGGTTTGAAATTTCTTACGCAGATAGTCATACTACATATAATCATGCATAGAGTTATAGTTAAAACTTAAATTCTCCACTAAAAGTGCTTGATACCTAATCTTTATACATGATATGGTTGGGAATTTTCTAAAAGTTTTTTAAGCCTTAAATACCTAAAGACACATCAGATAGTAAATCCTATGGAAATACAATAGGATGGTAGAGGGGTACTAAGTAAGAGATGCCTCCGGGGTTTCCCCGTAGTCCAGAGCGTTAAGTCATCGGGTTAGCTCTGCATTGCAGGCTTCGCGCTCTGCTAAGCGCTGTCACAATTCGTTGATTACGTCTTGTTGGATCACCTAGGTATTCTGTTTGGCCCAATGTATGTTGGTGTTTTGCATTGCCTCTTGCTTAATCCTTGCAGAGATATTACCGACCTCCTGGTGGATTTGTCGAAATTGGAGGTTGTGTCTGGCGGCCCTTGCCAGCAACAGAGGCATCGTTTGTTGCGTACGTTCCTGGGTAAGTGTCGGCACTTAAGAAGGAGATGGTGTTCTGACTTCAAACTGGCTTGGGATCCCTTCCTCGTTTCTCCACTCTTGGAGAGTGTGAGACATCCATCCTCACTGTCTTACGTTTGCCCGTCGCTGCTGCGGCCGGCTTGGCTGATGGGCAGGCACCGGGATAGAATCCTGTTGTGCTAGTCACACCCTTTTCCTAGGGGTGAACTTGCTCACTGGTCCATTGGAAAGGCTTCTGAATAGGGTGTAGGAGGGAACACGTGGTGGTGATGGTGGACCAATTTGTGCTGCAGGGTCACAGTTGCCCTCCTCGTGTTTTGACAGGTCCTCTTCCTCGTCATTGATTGGGTCTGGGTGGGTCTCCGATCCAAAGTACATCTCAGTGTCACCTTGGCTTCCTTGTTCCATGGGTGAGTATTCATCCTCAGAGTCAAAGAGGATAACAACCGTATTGTTTGACATATTTCTGTCATCAGGGTCCATACATATGTTCACAGTTCTTGAAGAAAGTTTAGTTTTTGTAACAGTTGTAGCCTAGGTACTAATGCAACCTAGTTCACTATAACTATGGCTCTGATACCAATCTGTCACACCCTACTACCCTGGTTGGCAGCGAGGCGTGACGAGTGCAAAAGCGTAACCATAATCATAACGAACGACCACTACATGGACGTTTTCAGAAATATATATTGATATAACTTCAAAATATTTAATTGTTTTACATAGCCCGAATAAAATGAAGAGTAGTTTGCAAGTTACAGAGATTTAAATACATAATTAGATTTTAAAAAATGATGCAAATAAATCTCCGAGTTTGAAAATGATGCGACTCAAAAATGATTGGAAGCCTTGGAATACTTCCGATGAATGCGCATGTCTTAATTACCTGAAAATACATGCTAAAATACGTCAACAAAATGTTGGTGAGCTCATAGGTTTATGCAAAAAGACCAATTGTATGGACATTAACAGATGAGTTGAATTTTAAAGCATAAATTTCATGTATATATTACATAAACCATCATGTAACTTAAGCTTAATTAAATGAGTTTGCCCTGTGCAGTATCCACGATTGTTATACCGTGTGTTAAATATATATGCATTCCAATTTAAGCCGGTAAGACTAACCCCAATGGGGACCTGACTCCTGATAGATCTATCCACAATATGTTCATGCTTACAAATAAATTTAATTAACAGTTCATGATATGAGGGCTGATGGATCCACATAAACACATGTGTAATACATATAAGAAATAAACACTTTTGATGTCCATATGAAAATAGTGCATGTATTTCCACCCCAATAGATAGTGAAAATAGGGGTTATGAAGACTCACCGTAAATGTGATGGTAAAACGAGCGTAAAAAAGAAGGTTTGCGTTGTTGATGAGTGATTACACCAGACGCGTTTAACCGAGTCCTAAATGATATGAGAGACTTAATAAGTCCCATATATATGATAATATGTATGTATAAATGTATTTATGTTTTAAATCACCCAACTTTACAACTTTATAAATACAACCTACTTAAAATGTCAAGTATATATATATATATATATATATATATATATATATATATATATATATGTAATTTTCCAGCTTTTTAAAGGTTTTTCGGCCTACTTTGAGACTGTTTTCGACCAAGCTCCCAAACGATTTGGGCTTTGGTTTTCATAGTCATAAAACTACTATGTACACAGAATTTTTATAAGTTAAGAACGACCATTTTTCGAGGTGTTTAGGTTGGGGAAAAAGCTCGTTAAAAACCCTATGTTGGCCATTTTTGAGCTGTCAAACTTTCGGGTTTCCAAATAATATTTGAGGGTTCAAAACTGCATAATAAATTACAAAAACCTCCATATTTTTAGCTAAGACATAGATCTAACTTTTGAAACAAGAATCAACTTATCTCGTTAAGTTATGAATTAGTTATGATTTTTCAAAGTCGACGTAATATTTCTGATGAAAATCCGGATTTCATAACCTTGAAACAACTTGTGATCTTTGTTGTTTATTTAAAAACCACATGTATAAAGGCTATGAAACACATTTATATAACTTGTTTTCATATTATTTATACTTACATTATGTGCTTATATATTTATAAACACATTTGAAGAAAACAAACTTAAAAACAAAAATAGTGATTTATAAACTTGAGTTTTTATGAACTTGTTGTTGTTGGTGATTATATATATTATGCAAGACTTATATAAACATATATATAAGAAATAATAAATTAATATTTACTTACTTTGATGTGTTAGAAGAATGAAAATGAGTAGAAGAGTTGTTCTTGAACTAGTTGCACAAAAAAAAAAAAAACTCTTGAAAAGCTTGAATTCTTGAAGAATAAAGAAAGAAAACAACTTTGGTTGTGTGTGCGTGTGTGTGGCTATGGACGTTTTTTAGAGACAAAGATGAGAAGATTTTTGCTCTTGCAAAGGTGTGAGAATGAATGAAAGATTGGTCTTCTATTTATAGAGAAAGTTTGAGTCTTGCAAAGTGGAGGTGGAGTGAAGTGTTGGATAAAATGAAAGAAGATGGTGAAATGAAAGGAGGATGGTGAAAGGATTTGATTTAGATGGGTTGTGTAATTATAAAATTGTCAAAAGCTAGTATTGTACTAGCTATGGCTGGATTTTTTGAAGATATTATCATGTATTTTCATTTTTTTTGTATGAATGTATTTAGAATGTATTATTGTATTTCCCTTTTTATGTAAATTCATAAATACTTTTGAATGCATTTGTTTAATGAATTGTTTTAGTCTTGCATACTAAATGTTAAGTAAGTGTATTAATGCATAATAGTATTACTAATCTTAATTTAATTATGTACTTAGTTGAATTAATTCATGGTATCGTAAATCGATTGGATTAATTAATTTTCCGATTCAGCGCACCGATGAAATTGTTTCTAATTGACTTGAATTTCCTTATGAACTTTGTTAATCACCTTGATTAATTGTTAATGATCACTGATTATGTTATAACTTGCTAATAAATACTGATTAGGTCATAATTGCTAACGTGGGTTAGTGCCGGATGTTACACAAGTTCCAAGAGAATTTTAGCGACCAAATATATACAATAATAACACTTGCTGATGAACTTCAAGATCAGAGAATTGATAAGGAGTACAACTCTCAATGTCACTAATAGGTCTCAACGACTAGACAATTTCCCTATCATTTTCTTCTCACTATAAAAGATGGGGGACTTAATAAGAAAAGGTACTCAAACACTTCTATGGACTAATTTCAAAAAGTATAAGTAAAGTACAATAGTAAAAACTAAAATGGTCCTAAGATTGGATGGTTGTTGACTATAGATCATCTCAGTGACTAACACTTAGATTCAAAGATTGACCATTAAGATTTAGAGATCGACCATTTACATCAATCTGATGAGTCTTGGAAGTCCAACTGATGAGTCTAATTCCAAGTAAATGACGTTCCCTAGTAGTGCTTTATATATCATTCTCTCAATATGTATAATTTGAATATGAAAAACTCAAAAGATCAAAGCAAGAGTCTCTAGGATACTAGAGATCCAGACTTCGAAAACCCTTTAAATATTGAAGAATTCTTTAAACAACTAGCAATGACACTCTTTATGTTCAACTTAATATCTTGCACAAAGACATATTGAAAACATTATGTATGGTCTACTTATTGTAAGGTAAATCAACAAGTCAACCATACATTTGTATAGAGTTTGGTTAACTGTCTTTCCCTTACACCAACATCGAGTTTGTTCGATGGTGCTATTGTAGTTTTTATTATTGAAGCTTTTTCCATATTCAAATTTTCAGGTAAACACTTCACAAATTTTTTTTGATTAATGAATACTTCTATTTTCGAATTATTTTACTTGGAGTCTAAGGAAGTATTTTAATTTTCTCATTATGATCATTTAATTCACTACTACACGAGGGCTTTTTAAGGCCGGTTGAAAATGATATAGAGACCGGTTTATGCGTAGGTCTCTATAAACAGTGGTCTATATGTATACGATTTTGTTCCACGGTACCGTTGCATCTAAGTTTATATACACCTGTACATAGAAGACCTAATTATAACCGATCTATACAATTTTGTTTATGTATTTCCATAGTACCCGTTACATAGAGACCTAATTATAACCGGTCTTTATACAATTTGATAACCGGTCTCTATACAATTTTGTTTATGTACATAGACCTAATTAATTATAAGTCGTCTCTATACAATTTTGTTTTTAAATCACCCGCGTTCATACTGACACTAGTTCGAGATGACACCAATTTTCCAGATTGATCAATACAAACTAAACATAAACCAAAACAATACCAAAATATTTTTGCAAATGCAAATTAACAAAACAAAAAAAAATGTCTTGAATGTACAAATATGATCCATTTCAAGTTAAAAAAAAATGTCTCTGATGCATGTACAATATATACCTACTAATAAAACTTATAACTTGTATCCATGTTTGAATCCAACTAGGACTAGATAATAGACAAAAACATAGCACCTAGTCTTTTACCGTATCACAAACAAGGTGCGTGGTGCCAATAAAACTGATGTCCATGAATTCAAAATATTGAAAATTGATTTGCGATTCATTTACAACGTCCTAAGCCCTGCATTATCCAAACCAAAATAAATTTCACTATACAATTACCATATAACCATATACATACACCATATCATGTTATATCATCATATACATATAGCAACAATTGTCTCAATAAATTTAAACTAAATCAAATGCAAATATTTAACTATGCAATAAAAGGAAATTAAAAAAAATACCTCATGTAATATGACATACTGTGTTCCAGAGATTAACAACGTCGTTGAGTTTTTTTATCAGTTAATTCTTTCATATTGTTCCAAGGGTCCTAGTGTAATAATATACCGTTATAAGGAATAAAATTTTTGTAGTTTGACAATTTCAATTGCAAATCAATAAAATAATACTTACACGAAAGTTATTCATGTAACTCGTGACAAAATCATAGATAAATTTGATGGTGTAGTAGTCGCATTCCCAACCACCTTTTTGCTGATTACACCGTAAGAATTATATAGTTGTGATATATATATATATATATATATATATATATATATATATATATATATATATATATATATATATATATATAGAGAGAGAGAGAGAGAGAGAGAGAGAGATTCAATTAAGCACTTTTGTGCATCAAGTAACCTTAGAGAACTTTTGTGCACCATAAATCCCAACAAGGGTGCATTGAAGGCATATTAGGAATTATAAATTAATACATTTATTTTTTTAAGAATTAGGCTAATCCTTATTCCCAGGATTAAACAAATTTAAATAAGGATATTGCTAAAATTCTGGATTTTATCATCATCATCATCATCCTCCAGGAAAAAAAAATCAGAATTCGAATCCCCTATTTCCATTACAACTAAATCATCCATGATGAACAATCAATCGAGCTTCATGCAGACATGAGAAATGAACAATATGCAGCACATAAACGAAAAAGCTTCAGTCGATTATAAGGAGAGTAAGTGATGCATGAGAGTTAATGTTTCTTAATCTGTTACTGGCATCTTCATTCTCGTTCATATGCATTCAGTTAGTGTTGAAGTTTCCGTTGTGAGTTTTCTGTACGTTGTGATACATTAAGTTTAATGCATTCGGTAGGTTGCACAATATAGTATTGGTTATTATGGTAGTGTGATTTTCGAATCCCCCTATTTTCATAGTTTCGTATGCATAGTTTATGGAGATGTTGAGATACTTAAACACATATGGAGTTTATCAGTAGTGAGTTTTTTTCATGTTTTTTCGTATGCATGATGTTGAGGTAATGTACTAATGTTAGTGCAATACAATATTGATTTTTTATGGAGCTGATGAGATACTTCAACACATATTTTTTTTTATCAATGTTAGCATGTTGAAATGCAAGACACTTTCTGTAAACATGTAACTATATATATATAAGGACGTAAACATAATGTACAACCACACTTATGCACAACATATAAAATGGCACCAGTTGTTCATCAGTTATTTTCTTTCTAAGAATTGTGTGTCAACCAAGTTAATTAACCAGTTTGACACAATATCTTTGATTATGTAGGTGATGGGATTCTTAATGAGGTGTTTGATAACAATGAATGTGTGTTGCCAGGAGGATCTATGTATCATAAACTTGTTTTATTGGGTACCCAGATCCCATATCTTGGCTTAAAATACGATTCTCTTATTGAGGCTATCAAATCCTTTGAAAAGTATGTAAAAGCATTTGGGTTTGTTACTCGTAAGTCAACACAAAAACGCAACCGCGATGGAACAATAACCTTAAAAGTATTAGTATGTAACAATGCTTGTGACAATACTCTATGCAACCAAGATAGTGCAAAGAAACGATCCACATCATCAATGCGTACGAGGTGTCCTGCATCAATTAGATTTAACCTAGTTAGTGGGAATAGGTACCAAGTGTATCGTTTCATTGCGTGGCACAACCATGATTTTGTGGACCCCGAAGATAGGCCTCTATTAACATCGGCACATAAGTTTGACTTTGAACAACATGCATTAATTCACAAAGATGGTAATGTGAACATTGGCTCGAGTTGAGTGCATAACGTGATGAAGAAGGTTAGGGGATCATTCGACGACATTGGTGCAACAAAGGTTGATTTTAAGAATTTTAGGAGGGATATAAGGTTGTTTATTGGTGAGAACGATGCACAAATGTTCATTGACACACTAAAGAAGAGGTGTGAAGATGATAGTGGTTTCTCGATGCATTACACATGTAACGCGGATGGTATATTAACCGATGTCTTATGGGCAGACTCTGTGGCAAAATCCAACTATGAGGCATTTGGCGATGTGATTTCATTCGATCCAACATATCGAACAAACCAGTGAGTGTGAATTATATTATAGTGCATTTACTTTTTATTAAATTTTATAATACGTTAATATGAAACAGGTCATACTAATACATAATTATCACGAATTTATTAATGTGTTCTGGCAGGCACGACATGGTTTTTGTACCATTCACAGGGATAAACAATCATAAGAGGTGTGTTACTTTTGGTGCGGGCTTAAAAGCAAGGGAGACCGCAGAATCATACAAGTGGCTTATGGAAGCATTTCTAACAACTTTAGGTAAGGAACCTACATTTGTTTTCACTGACCAGGATCCTGTCGTCATACATGTGTTTGAGGTAGTATTTAAATATGCAAAACATCGATTTTGTATTTGGCATATCACCAGTAATCTACAACAAAAGGTTAGATGCATGACTGTGTAGAGCATCAGTTGTGAAGTCTAGTTCATTCCCATGAAAATTGTTTCTTGAACATTTCGAATTGCCATAACATGTACAACAAGAGAGCAAACGCCCATTCTCCTTACGTGAAACTCTTAAATTCAACTCCTTTGTGTTAGGACACAATATTAGCAATCAACAGTAGTTTATTAATTAAAAGCAAATGATTACAATTTCAATCCAAACAGTCTCTAAAGCTAAATTAACGACCTGAATTTTCCTGTGGATTCGATCCCACTTACCCTATCTATATAGTGTGTGTTGGCTTATTTTTGATACTCATACGACTGGGTCCATAAGTAAGAAATGTTAATTTTGGGAACTTTTGTGTTCTTGAGGTTTTTCCTCATTTTTGGTCAAAGCTGGATGAAGTTGGATGTTATAGATAAGAAAAATAGTCTAGAAACAATCCATATATGTTATTATATCATTTGTATGGATTGCATGTAGCTAATATTGAGTTTGGTAAATTTTTGAACACAAACCCGTAGTTGCGACTTGCATTTCTGCAATCCGACTCGGCGAGTCAGGAGGTTGACTCGGCGAGTCGTCAAGAACATCAAGAAGGTCTGAAAAGTTTCTAAGTGTTGAGACCCCTATTTCGGGTTGTGTCGAACTTCAAATGTGACCCAACTTCGGGTGGGGACCCGAACTTCGATGGGTTTTAAACTCGGGTGACATATCGGGTTATACTTCGGGTGGAAACGAAATCCGGCCGAGGATCCGAATTTCGGACCTTGACTCGGCGAGTCGAACAGGACGACTCGGCGAGTTGGCCTTAGTTCAAGCAAAATTCGGTTATGGTTTAAAGGGCCCGAACTTGTCGACTAAAAATCATATTTTTGAGATAACTTTAGTATTATGGAAGGACATTTTTAATGAAGGGTTCTTTGGCTTAATAACGATCTGAACTTTGGGGTTTTAAAAATAAATTTCGGATGGTGAATCCGAAGATCTGGTACTTTAAATTGTAAAATCAGATGAACGTTTTTGATTTAACAATCATTGATGGAATTTCCTATGGAAATGTAACAGGTCCCTTGTGGTGTTATTAAACACATAGTGGGGTACTTTGCGATTTCGGTTGAAAACCTGAGGAGAAATAATAAAAGTTGAAGTTATTTAACGCACCCACTGTGAGTACTTAGGATTGTATATGTTTACATTTTTTTTATGCTAGCATTTGTTCATTGAGGCATGTCGATTTACTTTCGTTTGGCATTCTAGTAACTCGCGTTTATTTTGATGCACATTGTTGCTTGTTACATGATATTACATGGTCCGTGTTCTTTGTTGTGCATCATGCAATGGGCTTTCAAGCTATATTTGGTAAATTGATGCTATTGAGGCTATTTGACCTGGATATGATCCCTCCGAGGTCCTGATGGTAGGTTTAGCATCCCCGATGGTAAATTCAGCCTTATTTGAATGTGTTATTCCGTGCAATGGCACGATGGAGCTACGACTCTTTTCAGTATTTCGTGTACAAAGAGAGTATACGACATTTGTTGTCGGTGGTACTCTTGTGTGCTGCATAAAGACTTGTCAAATATGTAATCTATGTATTCGCTAAGCTTTGCTTACCCCTCAGTTGTTTACATTTTTCAAGAAAGGAAAAATCCGCTGCTGGACCTTCTAGTTAGGTCAATTATTGAAGTATTTGAGGATATCTACTACTCAATCAGTAAATGAATAAAAAAGGAGATTCCATTAGAAATTTTTAGGTCGGTTTGTAATAAATATTGAGTATGTAGAAAACTAGACTGGAACCTTTTAGCACCATAAGGTGTTTGACTTTTATTTTATTATGTAATTCTCAATTTCCTGTATTGTACTAAGTATTTCAAATCATTTTTTAAGGGGAAATTGCGCAAAAAACCTCTAAGTTGGATCATTTTTGCGATTAAAACCCCCAACCATTTTTCATTGCACAAAAAACTCCAACCGGTTAAAACTTTGTAAATTTGGGTTTTTTTTAAAAGATCTGACTTGCAACCGGTTTAGCCGGTTGCAACTTGATGCCATGTAAAATTTTTAAATAGATTTTTGCGTAAAAAACCTAAAACTTGTTTAGTTTTTTCAATTAAAACCCCAAATCATTTTTCATTTGATAAAAAACCTCCAACCGACAAAGATAATTAAAATTGAGTCTTCACTGATTGCATTTTGATAACATGAATATTTATTAAACTTTTATATATTAAACAAAAAATTCGTTTCCCAATGAAACCTCCACCCTCTAGGCTAGCATCTCACTGCTCCGGTTGATCATATTCAGAAGCTAAAATGGAACATAAAAAAACGAAATTGAACATAAAGCTGAACCTAAAAATGCAACTCGTGAACACAAAATGAAATCGATTCCATCGGCACAATTGTAGTTAAAATTCAAGAACAAACGACAACAGTTAATCGAACATACATACATAAAAATAAACAAAACTGAACATAAAGAGGAGATAGAGTAATCGGAGTTGCCGGAGTTAGAGAAGAAGAGAAAAGGTAAATATTATTGTTGGTTAGAAGTGAGAAAAATATAGTTAAGGGTTTTAATCGAAAAAGTCACCAATTTCGAGGTTTTTTATGCAAAAATTCAGTTTGAGAATTATACATATAGTGCCACGTAGGCACCACGTAAGTCAGGTTTGTCATGTGGACGCCACGTTTGTGCCATGTAAGCATAACAACCTTTATAATCGGTCAAGTCCTAATTTCAAAAGATTTTACCGGTTAGAGGTTTTTTGTGCAACAAAAAATGGTTAGGGGTTTTAATCACAAAAATGACCAAACTTTAAGGTTTTTTATGCAATTATCCCTTTTTTTAATTATGGGTTGTACGAATTAATCCTGGGTGTTGTGATTGTGATTATTGTGGCAAAGGTGTCACAACGTATGGTATCAGAGCAGTAGTTTGAGATTCAAGTGTCCGGGAGGTCTTGATCTCAAACATAGGTGGTGACATGTAGTGATTATGAGTAATGATCTGAACTAAAGATAGGATATAATCTAGTAATTATAAGAAATTGAATTTCATACAAGACAACGAGTGGTGTGTTATAATAAATGAGAAGATTAGTAAACAAGTTATATGTTTAAATTTCAGAATATGTCTATAGAAGGAATGACACCACAAGAGACACGGGAAATGATATTAGCAATGATGGCCGAGCAAAACCAAATGATTCAAGATCAGTTTCGGGCTCGAGATGAGGTCAAAGCTAAAAGAAGTGAGGACAAAAGAAAGAATAAGGGGAACAGTGATAATGATAATCAAGATGACAACACAGGGTCATCAAGTAAGGCCAAGTGTTGTCGATTTATGGATCTCAAAGGAAATGGAGCTATGTAGTTTAATGGGTTGGGGGATGTTGTTGCTGCACTGGAATGGATAGCAGCGACCAAAAGGACTTTTCGAATAAGCGATTGTGCTGAGAAGGACATGGTCTGATTTCCTACCGCATTGTTCACTAAGGTTGCGGTTACGTGGTGGAATTCCATGGTTAATGATTTAACCTTGGAGAAGGTATATGTTATGACCTGGGCTAAGTTCACAGAGATATTTACTCAGCAATACTGCCCGACTGATGAGCTCCGTAGATTAGAGGCCAAATTCATGACGTTGATGCAAGGAACTAAATCAGTGTCACAATATGTTGTGTAATTCACGAGGCTAAGTTTGTTTGCACCTTAGCAAGTTGACACTGAAGAAAGGAAAGTGACCAGGTTTGAGGCTGGTCTTGACTTGGAGATCAGGAGGGTTGTTAGAATATATTTTGGTTGATGGAATGTAATTTAAAGGGTTTATTGTGTAAATAGTTGATAGTTGTGTAGTTGTGTATAAATAGGATGTTTGACTTTCTAAAATAGTGAGATCTGAAGATTACTTTTGCTCACCTAGATTTCAGGAAGATACGGTTACTGACATTTTGTGAATATCATCTCATTTGTAATCGACATTTTGGCAATACAAACATTCGGTTAGTTGTGATTTCTATTATTGTTCTTGATATTGAATGTTTATCTGATTGATATAGAAACTGTAAATTCACAATTGGTATCAGAGACTTTAGGGGTGAATTTTGATTCTGAAATTGAGATTTTAAGAACTGTTCTTCATTTTTTTTCGAAAAACCCTAAAATCACCAAGGGTTTTTCAATCAGTTGATCTCACACTGTGAAAATTGGATCGAAGGTATAGGATTAGTAGTCGATTCAATTGACTATAAACTTGAATTGATTCATAAAACACAACAAAAGATCTAGAGATTTTTGTAAAATTTTGAAAAACCCAAAGTGTGTTAGGCACAAAAAGGCCTCAGTCAATCCTATTCTGCATCTGAGGGGGAGATTCTTAATCAAACCTATTGATGCATTCGAAGGTTGAATTTAAGGCCTGTTATATGCCTTATTGAAACCTGAAAATGATTTGCAATATCAGTCCAAAGCTATTCTATATGTTACATGTGTTGCAACAAAGACAGTTTGTCCAAGCTGTTCAGTCTGCTGAACAGGCTGGACATAAACTGTCTCGCTGCTCTACACTGGTGAGCAGCTTGGGCAGTTTACAAGTGTTCAGTTCTTTGTGAACAGGCTAAACACTTTATGGAATATGTTTCCAAGTCCTCATGTATTGTTTTTGGCTAAAAGATCAGTTTACAAAGTCGAAGACAAAGTGGAAAACAGAACTACTCAGCCTGCCCACGCTGTCCTGTCACATGAAGACAAAAGGATAATTGAAGAAGGGTGACAGACCTTTTTCTTATATCAAAATTGGCCTTAACAAAGGAAGAAAGACGCAAAGTTGACATTCCTTATTTAGTTAAAGCTTATGCAACAGTAGACAAAGTGAAAAGACAAAAGTTCTGCAACATGAAGGCATGTCTGCTTTTCAGAATGTGCAGAAAAGTTATATTGTCTTTTCAACAAGACTTTCCACTTTTCCTTTCGTCCAATAAAGAAACTTCTCTTAGATCCTCTGAGAGAGTATAAAAGGGAACTTCCAAGGATTGAAAGGACAAGCCAAAAAAGCTAAGTGCTGAAGCCAAGAGTGAACGTGCATTCAAGTGTGTCTTTCATGAATGCAAGTCTGCATGAATAAAACAGTGCTTGGTGTCTAAGCTGTTCTTATTCAAGCTGTTTCTCTGAGTCTTGTAAACACAGTGAGTAATTCTTAGTGAGTGTATTCATTATAACTAGTTTAAGTTTGTCTTAGATTAGTTAACATACTGTTGTATCTATCATCTCAGCTTGAACCTTTCCGCATTCAAGCTTGTTTGTAATTAACTTTTGTTGATAATACATACAAACATTGAGAAAAGAGTGTGTAGTTTATAATTGCTGTATTCACCCCCCCTCTACAGCTTAAGGCTATATACTTGGGAAACCTTTTGGGACCTACAACTGGTATCAGAGCAGTTTAGAGTGTGTGTCATTCTAGATCTCTCATTCTCCCAAAGTTTCCATGGACAACAGTGCTGCAAGTTCCTCATACTATGATAATGGCTCAATGGGCAAACCTCCAAAGTTCAATCATCAGAACTTTTCTTGTTGGAAGTGCAGAATGATGCTCTACTTAGAGAATCTGGATGTGCAACTACCAGAGATTGTAATGGAGGGTCCCAATGTGCCAACTTCTGTTACAACTATAACTCCTGCTATTGAAGGAGCTGCTCCTGAAATCAGAACATTTGAGAAAGCAAAAGCTCAATGGTCTGATGAAGACAAAAGACTGGTGGCTCTTGATGCAAAGGCCAGAAATAACCTGGTCATCTCTCTGCCTGATGATGTGTTCAAACAGGTTGAAAAAATGAAGACTGCAAAGGAGATGTGGGATACTTTGTGTACCGTCTATGATGGACCCACAATCACACTGGATAACAGGATTAATAATATTGTTAGACAGTATGAACTCTTCTTTGCAAAACCAAAGGAGACTCTCACTGAAACCTACACCAGGTTTACTGCTCTTGTTAATGATCTCAAAGCTGTTGGGATCACCAAGGACAACCTGACTCTGGTAAACAAATTCTTAGACATCCTGCCTGAAGAATGGAATTATTTTTCTACAATCTTAAGGAATTCAGGTACCATCAGAAGTATGGATCTTGTTAACCTATATGGATCCTTACTGAATGATGAGTAGTCAAGGCAACAGAAGAGAAATGCCTTGGAAATGTCTAAGAAAGGTGCAGCCTTTGTAGCCAGTGTGAGACAACCTGTAAGTCAGGTGGGTGATGTGTTCACTCAACCTGATCAACAGGCTGATGATAAGGAGGAAGTGTCTGATGAGGAAGACAATGCAAATCTTGCTGAACTGGATGATGAGCAAATGATAGCCATGATTGTAAAAAGGTTCAACAAGAAAAGGTTTGGAAGAAACATGCTGCAGGGAAGCTCAAGTGCTGTTAGAAAGAAGGCATTTGATAAGACCAAAGCTGAGTGCTTCAAATGTGGCAAACCTGGCCATATAGCTGCTGACTGTGTGTCAAAAGCTGTTGGTCAGTCATCCAAACCACACAAGACAAACAGGGATGACGGCTATAGGGTTAAGTACCTTATGGCTATGGCTAAGCTGAAAAAGTTGGAAAACTCAGTGGTTTCCAACCGGCAAAAGGGACTCATGGCAGAGACTTGTGACTGGGAGGAGTCTGATTCATCATCTGATGAAGAAGACAATCACTGTTTGATGGCCAACACTAATGTCCCATCAACAAGCAACTTCAAACAGGATCTGGCTGAAGCTGAAGCTTTTAGCAGCTTGGAGAACTGGAACCCTACAATGATGTATAAGGTACAAAATTTTATGGATTACAGTTCTGAAGAAAAAGTTAAAATGTTTGAATATATGCTTGTTGATCTGAAAGATGCTGTTGAGAAGCATACTGTTTTATTATCTGAAATCTCTAAGCTTAAAACTGATCTTGAAACAAAATCCAGTAAACTGAACAGGTTCCATAAGTTGGAAACTGAGCTTGATGAATTAAAACACATCAACTCTATTTTACTGGAAGAAAAGAGAGAAACAGATATAAAACATGCTAAGCTTCAAAAGATAGTCGACTCTTGGTGCCAATCTGCACAAAAAGTCAGCCACTGCATAAGTCAGCAGATCCCTGCACAAATCCAAGCCTATCTTGTAGGGGATCTTGACACAGCAGCTTCCATTGTTGAAGTTAATAATCTGAAAGAAGACTTGTCCACTCTTGGTGAGCTTCCAAACACTTTCATTCAAAAAGTGAATGGTAAACTAATCTCAACAAACAGGTTTGTCAGGCCTCAAAACACTGACAGCTCGTGTGAACCTAGCTCAAAAGCTGCTGATGAAATGAATTCTCCATCAAATCAGCTTGCTAAGTGCTCTACTGATTCACACAAGCAAAAGAAAGGAAAGCATGCCCAAACTGCAGCTATGGACAACAAGCTTGTTGACAAAACATGCTTTGGATCTAAAGCTGATGGTAAAAGGCATACTAATCCTTTTAATGCTGAACATTTTGAAAATAAGTTTTCAAAAGGTAAGCAGTCTGTGTTTAACAAGGGTAAGTCTCATGTTGAAGGCAAACCTGCTGTGATTTCAAATAAGTTTTCTAATCACAGTGGTAATCTTGTTCTAAATGAGAATAAGTTTTTCAAAACCAGAAATAATGATTATGTTGATAGGCAGCATCAATCACACCTCAGGAAGGACAAAGGCAAAGCCATTGCTCAGCCTGAGAGATTTGGGAATAAGTTTCCTAAAACTGTGGAAGTTCAAAAGCCAATTAAGCTTCCTATCTTTGACATCTGTCCTCCTAAAAAGAGGAAAGAAGAGACAGGCAAAGCTGTTGCTATTGAACCCTCCACTCAAACTGTTGATTCATCAAATAGTAATAAGTTTGCTAAACCTGCTGATAAAATCAACAAAATATCTCAGAATGTGTTTCTGAAAGGTCTTCTTCCAAAAATGCTAAGAGGAGAAAATGCTATAAATATGGAATGAATACACATCTGGCCAAAGACTGTCCTGAAAATGAGGACATGAGGCCTGCTGACTCTGATGGTTCCCTCACAGCTAACATAAACAGTGTTGGAAACATCTCAGTCAATGAGAGTGGTATCCAAACTGATACCATTCAAATAGGGAATATTAGTGTTGATATCACAAGTCCATCAACAAATGTTGATGAAGTAGGAAAACTCATCTCTGTGATGAGTTCCCCTAAAAATGACTAATATTCTTCTTGTCACTCTGCAGGAAAAACAACCATCCCAGGTTTGGTACTTGGACAGTGGCTGCTCAGGACACATGACAGGTTGTAAGGACCTGCTGAGTGATCTCAGGCCTGAAAAAGGGCCAAAAGTCACATTTGGTGACAATGTACAGGGATCCACTGAGGGATATGGAACTCTTAAAGCTGGTGCTGCAGTGTTCAAAAGAGTAGCCTATGTGGTTGGGCTGAAACATAACCTTGTTAGCATAAGTCAACTGTGTGATGCTGGCTACAAGGTTAACTTTGATGAGCACCTGGGTTACATATTGGATTCCCAAGGCAAAGTTGTGCTGTGTGCTCAACGAAAGAAAGGTGTATATGTTGTGGACATGCAATCTGCTGATCCCACAACTGAAACCTGTTTTCTCACAAGAACAAATGCAGACCTAAACTGGTTATGGCACAAAAGGCTGTCACACCTGAACTTCAAGAACATCAACAAACTCTGTAAGAAAGAGTTGGTGACAGGTTTGCCTTCTATGACCTTTGTTAAGGATAGACTCTGCACAGCTTGTGAGAAAGGCAAGCAGAGAAAATCATCTTTTAAATCCAAACATAACTTTTCTATTGATACTCCTCTCTTCTTAATCCATATGGACTTGTTTGGACCTGTCAATGTCTCAAGTCTAGGAGGAAGAAGATACACTCTAGTAATGGTTGATGAGTTCTCCAGGTACACATGGGTTATCTTCCTGAAGAGAAAAGGAGAGGCTGCTAGAGAAATTATTGGTTTTGTGAAAAAGATGGAAATGCTGAACTCTGCCCAAGTGAAGAAGCTTAGAAGTGATCATGGTACTGAATTCAGAAACAGTACTCTTGAAGACTTCTGTGAATAGAAAGGAATCACTCAAAACTTTTCAGCTGTAAGAACTCCACAACAAAATGGAGTTGCTGAAAGGAGAAACCGAACTCTCATTGAAGCTGCTAGAACCATGCTGTGTGCATCTGGTTTACCTTCATCATTCTGGGCTGAAGCTGTTAACACTGCCTGCTTCACCCAAAACAGATCCTTAGTGGTGAAAAGGTTCAACAAGACTCCCTATGAGTTGCTCAAAGGGAGGAAGCCAAATGTCAGTTACTTCCATGTGTTTGGGTGTCCCTGCTTCATTCTGAATCAAAGGGACCAACTGGCAAAGTTTGAACCAAAAGCTGATGAAGGTGTGTTTGTTGGCTACTCTGCTATCTCCAAAGCCTACAGAGTGTACAACAACAAAAGAAAGGTGATAGATGAATCTATCAATGTCACCTTTGAAGAGTCCAAGAATGCTTCTACCAAAGCTGTTCCTGGATCAGTTTTAGGAGAATTAAACTTTGATGATCTCATGCATTCAAACAGTGAAGAGGACTCAAAAGCTTCCACTACATCTAGTGTGGAACCTGTTAACCATGATGGGCATGATGATGATTATGTCAATACACCCTCTGTGAATAAGTGTACTGACTTAATTACAACTGTGTGTCCTGAACCTATCAATGCTGATTTTCCTGGTTCCTCTGCTGATATGTTCAACAGTGCTCAGTCATGTTCAACAAGTGAACAGGCTCAAGACAACAGTGTGTCTGAAAATATTGAGAGCTGTTCAACAGGACCTGCTGAAGATGCTGATAATTCAGGAGAATCCTCATTGAAGAATGATCCTAAGTGGATCAGATGTCACCCCAATGATCAAATAATTGGTGATATCAACAAAGGGGTACAAACAAGGTGGGACAGCTTAAGGAACTTCTGTATGTTCTCCAGTTTTGTTTCACTAATGGAGCCAAATAAGGTGCATGAAGCACTAAAAGATGCAAACTGGAATACTGCCATGCAAGAAGAACTCAATCAGTTTGAGAGAAACAAGGTATGGAAGCTGGTCCCTGCTCCTAAAGGTAAAACTAAATTGGCACTAAATGGGTTTTCAGAAATAAGATGGATGAGCAAGGTCATGTCATTAGAAATAAGGCAAGATTGGTTGCTCAGGGTTATAGACAGGAGGAAGGAATTGACTATGATGAGACATTTGCTCCTGTGGCCAGGCTAGAAGCAATTCGTTTGTATCTAGCCTACGCTGCTCATAAGAGCATTAAGGTATTTCAAATGGATGTGAAGAGTGCATTTTTGAATGGGAAGCTGCAAGAAGAAGTTTATGTCAAGCAGCCTCCAGGTCTTGAAAATGAACAACATCCAGGTTTTGTCTATAAGTTGGACAAAGCTCTCTATGGTCTCAAACAAGCCCCTAGAGCCTGATATGACACTCTTACTGAATTTCCTATGAGCAATGGGTATTCTAGAGGTAAAGTGGATACCACACTGTTCATAAAGAAGGTGAAGTCTGATATTATGTTTGTTCAAGTCTATGTGGATGGCATAATATTTGGTTCTACCAATGAGCAGTTATGCAAGAATTTTTCATCACTCATGAAATCCAAATATGAAATGAGTATGATGGGAGAACTTACTTTGTTTTTAGGATTACAGGTTTAACAAACCTCAACTGGAATTTTTATAAATCAAAGAAAGTATAGCTTAGATCTCTTGAAAAAGTTTAAATTTGATCAAAGTTCTCCTATTGAAACCCCAATGGCAACCAATGTAAAATTGAATGCTGATGCTATTGGCAAAGCTGTTTCAGTAACAGCTTACAGAGGTATGATTGGGAGCTTGCTATATTTAACTGCTAGTAGACCTAATATTATGTTTGCCACCTGTTTGTGTGCTAGGTTCCAAGCTGATCCAAAGGAATCTCATCTAGCTGCTGTTAAAAGAATCTCTAGATACCTGAAGGGCACATCAGGTTTGGGTCTTTGGTATCCCAAAGACTCAAGCCTTGAACTAACAGGTTACTCAGATTCTGATTTTGTAGGCTGCAGACTAGATAGGAAAAGCACAACAGGTGGATGTCAACTCCTTGGTGGTAAGTTGATAAGTTGGTGTAGCAAGAAGCAGAATTCAGTGTCTACTTCTACTGCTGAAGCTGAGTACATTGCTGCTGGAAGCTGCTGTGGGCAGATTCTGTGGATGCAGCATCAGCTTGAAGACTATGGACTTGTGTATAGGAAAACTCCTATTCTGTGTGATAACACATGTGCCATAGCCATTTCCAACAATCCAGTATTTCATTCAAGAACAAAGCATATTGAGGTCAGACATCACTTCTTCAGGGATCACATTCAGAAAGGTAATGTGGAGGTTAGTTTTATTTCCACCAATGAACAGCTTGCAGACATTTTCACCAAACCTCTTGATGAAACCAGGTTTAATTACCTTGTCAATAAGCTGGGCATGTTAAACAAAAGTGACTAAGTGTCCTTAATGTTCTAAGACGTTATATGTCTCACACTGCTCAAGTTCTTTCAGAACAGCTTAGACAGAACAGACTATGCATGTTCTATACTTAGCCGTTTTCTGCAAAACTTGAACAGCTTGAGCATATAACAGGTTTGACAAGTAACAGCTTATATGTCAAGCCTGATCTAATGATCAAACCTTCACCCTGCTCACTCTTTCAATCTGTCATACAAGACATTGTCTTGTAACCTGATCAGCAATTGAACACAACCTGTTCTTACATAGCTGAACAGGTTGAAGGAACATCTTGAAGAGTGAACAACTTGTGATGACCCTGCTCATCACAGGTTTGACCATCAGCTTAGACCATTAGTTCAATTACCTTTCTTCACAATTAAGTTACTTATTTTTTGTTTTTATTTAACTTAATTACTGCGGATAAGTGGGTTACATGTGTTAGTTATAAAAAGGGCTCAAGTGGTCTGACAAACGGTCTGACATGGACAACCGTTCCGTTTTCCGTTAACGAATTTTTCAAATCAACCGCCCAAATGTTTCTCTCTCATACCCACTCACATTCAAATCCTATAAATACCCCCTACTGTTTCATCTTCGTCTTCCTCACTATTACCAGAAATCCTCAGGATCCCTAAATCGACTAAGTGTCTTCTGCTTCTCAAAATCCCAAACCTTCACAAATGGCTCAAAGAAACAACCCCTTTCTTCCAGTGTTCGTTGGTGATGATGTAGTTAAACACTCATCAGTTACCACAATGCTGACCATCAAACCCACTAACTACATTGCTAACCTAACCATTCCCAAAAACTATGTGGGGAAGGGTTATGAACAGATGGTTGAGTTTCTCAAAGTTCATCCGTTGAACTATGCTATGACTGCCACTCCTGGTGTCCTGTACCAGGAGATGGTGTACGAGTTTTGGTACACTTGTGCCTACAACCCCAACACCAAAGTCATAAAGGGGACTATTCTCAATGGGACTCAGACCATTGAGATCACAACTGATCTCCTCAGGGAGGTTCTTCATCTGCCAACTGCTGATCCATATGACAAGCCTCAACCTGAAAATGACCAAATGGGGAATTTGCTACGCTTCTGTGGTGTAGCAGAACCAAAAATCGGAGCTACGCTGTTCAGGAAGGATCTGTCTCCTACCTACAGTTTTCTATTTGCCTCGGTGGTGATGTGCTTCGGGAGTAAAGTTGGTTCATTTGACCAACTAAGCCGTGATGAAGTCCCCATTGTTCTACAGCTGGTGGATGGGACTACAATAGACATGACACAATGGATTTTTCTGAATTTGAGGAACCTGGTACAACAAGAAAACCGTCCAGCTGCTGTTCGGTGTCCAAGGTTTCTGAGCCTCATCTTCAAGCATCATTGTGGTGAGCAATTATATTCCTCTCAGCCTTTACTTAAGACTGCTGCATTCCCTGTAATAGGGAATAGAGTGTTTTATACTCCTGTTCTACCCAATGAGCCTCCTCTGTCAACACCAATGAGGAGGCTGTTAGGATTGGTGGAAGGACCCTCTGATGTGAGGGTGGATTCTGAACCTGCTCCCAAAGGAAAATCCAAAGCCAGGGCCAAGCTTGTTAAAAGGACCCTGGCAACCACTGAAGCTGGGCCTGTCCACAAGAAGGCCAAAACAGCTCAGTCTGAGTCTGCTTCCTTGGCCTCTGTGGCTGAGGGGGAGCAGGCTCCTCACCCTGGTTCATCTGTTGAACCTGAAGCCTTTGTGGCTGGTACCTCTGTGGCACCTGAAACCATGGAACAGGCCAACCCAACTGTTCCTGACCCAGTCTCACACCTTGTCCAAACAGAACCTATCACCTCTCCACAATCACCCACTTCATCCATCAAATACCAACGCAAATCACTCGCCAAAAGGAAACCAGCCCCAACAACCAGCTCCTCTGTTCTCTCTCAACAGGGTTCAGTTGTAAGAGAAGCCACCCCTGCTGCCTCTCCTATTTTGGGAGAAGGTTCAACACAATTGGAGCCTGCTTCACTCCAACCTGAGTCCACCCAGAGTCAGCCTAGACCCTCTGGTTCCTCCCAACAGGAGCCAGTTGTACAAACAGAGATAGCCGCCTCAACTATTCCAGCCTCCCAACAGGCTGAGAATATTGAAAGACAGGAGCCCTCTCCACTCCATACTGAGTCCACACTGTCCCCACCTCAAACTTCTTTACACCCTGAGTCTGCACGAGGTGTCCACACTGCTGGTATAGACCAATCAGCAGCTCAGCCTCAAATTTCTGCTCCCTATGATACAGCTGTTCAACACCAAACAACTGTTGAGGGACCAACAACTCAAGCTGATGAACCTCAGGGAACATACCATCCCTTGGGTGAGGCTTCCCCTTCTGTGCAAATTCCATCAGCAGAATTTACCACTGCTGATGTTGAAATGCATATCCCATCTCTCCATGATGAGGTGCTTTTACACCAAGGCACTGCAGAGGGAACACCCACTGGCCTTAATGAAGGTGCTGCAACACAAGCAGCATCTGAAAGGCCCCCAACATCAACCCCTTCTCCTGATGATGCAGCTACTGCCACTGCTGAAGGACCCTTTGACCCCTCCAAGCTGGGTCACATTACTTTTGCCCAGGCTATGGAGCTTCTTTCAACTGTTCCTCTTCCCTCTCCATCACATCCTCATACACCAGCCTCATGCTTTTCCTCTCCCTCAACACAATCTAAACAGTCCACCCATACACCTCCATCTCCTAAAGACCTGCCTTTAAAGGATCAGCTTGCACTGCTGACCAACAAAGTTACTTCTTTAGAATCCTCCATGTCCTCTCTACCTTCTCTCATTTCAGACTCTGTGTTCGAACAGCTTAAGGGATTCTTTGATCTGTTCAAAGATTTCTTCCCAGCCACTACACAACCTGACAACTCTCCACAGCTGCTTGCACTCACTGCACAGCTGCAAAGTGTCTCTACTTCCCTTTCCTCTATTCTTTCACTCCAACAGGATTCAGTGTCCTCAATGGTAGCTATATCGCAACAGCTGTCATCTCTCCCCCTTCTTGCAATTCTACCCTTCCTGCCATCTTGGCCAGCTTGAACACTGTTATTGGCTCCCTATCCAATTCTGTGTCATCAGACCTTGCTTATGTGCAAGATTCCCATGAACTACATCTTGCACAACTTCAAAGCCTGTTGTTCACCGCTTCTGATAGGGAAAATATTGTCAAACTGACCTCTCTTGCTGACACCCAGGCCTCTTCTCTTCAATCCTGTCTTTCCCAGCTTGCAGAGGTGAAGGACAACTTGACCTTCTTAGTGAACAGCCTTGTTGGCCCCTAGCCTGCTGCCAAAACTGCTGGCAAGCCTGCTGACTTCGTGTCTTCAGGCAGACCAGGTGTTGAAGGTGCTGGTACATCTCCTTCAAAGGGGGAGAAGTCATCTGCCTCGAAGACTAAGTCTAAGGGGGAGAAAACTTCTTCTCCTAAGGAGAAATCAGTGCCTGCAATACCCACTGGTCAACCAGCAGGAGCATCTGATACAGGTACAATGGAAGGTGCTTCCTAGGCTGCTCAGCCTACTCAGGCTGAATCTCCAAACCCCGCTCAGTCTAAGGGGGAGGAATTCATTCCTGAGGACAGGCCAAGCAGCAGAAGGAGGCATCTGATTCTACAAGAAGAAGAAGAAGAAGAGGAAAGTCCTGAACATGCTGTCACTACAGCAGCTAAAGGAAAAGAAAAAGCAGCAGTTGATCCCCAACAGCAGAAAGCAGCAGAAATTAAATTTCACAAAGCCAGGGCTAAAGAAATGGGTCTTCCCATGCACAAATACTTTGAGTTCAGAGAAGAACAGCTTCAAGCCCTGGAAGCTCTAAGGAAAGAAGAAGAATCTGCCAAAGCTGTTAAGTCTCTTGCACTTCAAGAGGCAAGAAAAGTTAAAATGTCCTCTCTGGAAGTGCAAAAGAAATTAATAGAAGCTGCTAAGGGATCAGCAGGAGAGAAGGAATCAGAAAAAGAAAAGGGTGCTCAGGTCCACTTTGACAACTTGGCTAGAAGAAAATTTCAGGATGTTGCTGATAGAAGGCTTGCCAAGGAAGCAATTGTCAAAGCTGTTCCCATATCAAGAAAAGGCAGTCAGTGGAAGTTGAAAATAACCAGAATGGGTGCAACAGGCCCAGAACTAGAAACGTATGACTACACTGATGTTGCACAGATGGGGTACAGGGAATGGATTCAGTTGGCAGTTGCTTCTGAGTGAATCTAAGTCAGAAATGGCAAAGACAATCAGGGCATATGTCAAAAAGTTGATGGAGAGAGTGAAGAATCTTGGCCTGATCTCAAAAGAAGTTAGTGAAGGTGTCTATGTGACACAACCAAAAATAAAGGCCAGGAGGACAAGGAAAGACACTGAGCTTGAACAACTCCTCATCTTAATTGAACAGGGTGACTATGCTGTTGAGATGAAGGGAGTTGACTACAGCCTGCCTAGTGGAGTAGAGTTTGAAGATGGCAAGATTATTGAAGAGCTTGAGCTGGGGGCATTTTTTGTAGATCCCTTAACTCAGAAGAAATGCTTTCAGAGAGCATCAGATCTATACAAGGTGGATCTGAGACAGCTTGTAGCCTTCAGACTTGCAGCTTCATTTAGACAGTCAAGCAGGTGGAGAGCAGCCGTCTGGGATCAGCTCAGAGGCTTTTATGAGAGAGGTGAACTTGAAGATCCCAAGTTTATGATCATCAGAAGTGAAATTGAAGAACTTGAGGATACAAGGGAGGAACTTGAAAAGATGTTTGAAGGTCCTCCTCCACTGTAGTGAAGTCCATCTACCATCTGGGTAGGTGAAGAATGGAAGCTGTCCATCAGTTGGACATGCTTACCATTATCTGCTCCCAACACAAACAGTCCAAAATCTGCTGTACATTAGTTGTACTTTAATTACATAAGTTGTAATTTTTCTTTTGCATCAGTTGTAATATACATCAGTACATCAGTTGTACTTTTGTAAAAACATGTTTTGTTTTATGTAATCAAGAATCAGTTTATCAGTGTATATATAAACTGATCTTTTACTTTACATTGATGTTGTAATTTTATTTCAGCAAATGTACTGTAAAAATATATAGTGATTTTTGTTAAGGCCAGCTTAGACTGGTTATTGCAAATAGGGGGAGATTGTTAGGCACAAAAAGGCCTCAGTCAATCCTATTCTGCATCTGAGGGGGAGATTCTTAATCAAACCTATTGATGCATTTGAAGGTTAAATTTAAGGCCTGTTATATGCCTTATTGAAACCTGAAAATGATTTGCAATATCAGTCCAAAGCTGTTCTATATGTTGCATGTGTTGCAACAAAGACAGTTTGTCCAAGCTGTTCAGTCTGCTGAACAGGCTGGACATAAACTGTCTACGCTGCTCTACACTGGTGAGCAGCTTGGGCAGTTTACAAGTGTTCTGTTCTTTGTGAACATATCCTGTTCTTTGTGAACAGGCTAAACACTTTATGGAATATGTTTCCAAGTCCTCATGTATTGTTTTTGGCTAAAAGATCAGTTTACAAAGTCGAAGACAAAGTGGAAAACAGAACTGCTCAGCCTGCCCACGCTGTTTAGTCACATGAAGACAAAAGGATATTTGAAGAAGGGTGAGAGACCTTTTTCTTATATCAAAATAGGCCTTAACAAAGGAAGAAAGACGCAAAGTTGACATTCCTTATTTAGTTAAAGCTTATGCAACAGTAGACAAAGTGAAAAGACAAAAGTTCTGCAACATGAAGGCATGTCTGCTTTTCAGAATGTGCAGAAAAGTTATATCGTCTTTTCAACAAGACTTTCCACTTTTCCTTTCGTCCAATAAAGAAACTTCTCTTAGATCCTCTGAGAGAGTATAAAAGGAAACTTCCAAGGATTGAAAGGACAAGCCAAAAAAGCTAAGTGCTGAAGCCAAGAGTGAACGTACATTCAAGTGTGTCTTTCATGCATGCAAGTCTGCTTGAATAAAACAGTGCTTGGTGTCTAAGCTGTTCTTATTCAAGCTGTTTCTCTGAGTCTTGTAAACACAGTGAGTAATTCTTAGTGAGTGTATTCATTATAACTTGTTTAAGTTTGTCTTAGATTAGTTAACATACCGTTGTATCTCATCTCAGCTTGAACCTTTCTGCATTCAAGCTTGTTTGTAATTAACTTTTGTTGATAATACATACAAACATTGAGAAAAGAGTGTGTAGTTTTTAAATTGCTGTATTCACCCCCTCTCTACAGCTTAAGGCTATATACTTGGGAAACCTTTCGGGACCTACAAAGTGTTTTACTGTTCTATTGAAAAAGTCAACACTAGATCTATTTTTGGACAAAAGTGTTGTAAGGTCTAAGACTGCAAGATCTATCTAGACGCGGATCCGTGAACGAGTGCGGAATCCTCGTTGACGGTTAGACGGACAACTCTCAACCAATGGAACACGGAGACTATTAGACGCTGAACGAACGACACACGAACGATCCTACGAACTAATTCTCTCCGAAACAGCACTCACCTAGCTGATAAACTCGAGATCGCCTTTTGCTTAATTCCTCACGAATTCTGCTAAAAGTCTCTTAATGATTCGAGTCTATCCTTAATTATAGACCCTGATTCGAGTCTGATGTGGGCCAAACTCGAATCTGGCCCAAGGCCCATTCGAGTCTGTCCACAATGACACTCTCGAATCTAGCCCATTCGAATCTAAGGATACATTCGAATCTATCACAGATTCGAATGTCTTCCTTTACCTATTCGAATCTAGCCAATACACTTAAACACTTAAGTGATGAAACTTATGTTTTACTTATGCTTGAGATAATCTTTGACCTTTATGTTTGAACTTCTTGTAATATGTTACATCAAGTTCAAACACACAATCAATAACAGTCAAGCACATATAAACATATCTAACACATACTTGCTAAAATCACTATGCAGAATCACTTAGACTGCTATCGTCACACAGGATGTACCAACAAGTGTTTCACTAAAAGTGTTTGTAATCAAATCCTCACCTTCGAATTCAATTTGAGTGAAAATGGACAAATTTTTCGAATTAATTTGAATTTCACACTTGAATAATCTGAAAAATCAAGAAACTCGAAATACACATAGATTATTGCAATTCGAGTTGAATATCTGTGTAAATCGAGTTGACAACAAGTGTCAATCGAGTTGACAACAAGTGTCAATCGAGTTGGATCAAATGTGAATCGAGTTTACTTGATTAATCAATCGAGTTTAATATAAATTTGAATTTCATTCGAGTTTATAAGTAAATTCGAATTTCATTCGAGTTTATAAAGAATTTGAACTTCATTCGAGTTTTACTCAAGTAAATTCGAGTTTTACAAAGGACCAATTCGAGTTTCACATAAGAGTAAATCGAGTTTCACACTAATACTCAAGTTTTTCAAACTAATTCGAGTTTCACTAAGGCAAATTTGAGATTTATACAAAGCTCATTCGAGTTTTATACAAAACTCATTCAAGTTTTACATAGCCTTATTCGAGTTTTACAGAAGAGGAATTCGAGTTTCACTCAATTTAATTCGAGTTTCATAAAAGCATCATTCGAGTTTTAAACATCATTATTCGAGTTTCATCAGTGTTTAATTCGAGATTGATTATTGCTACTAACAAGTTATTTTGTTATAGATTTCAGTTGATCATTTGATACTAA
Source organism: Centrapalus pauciflorus (assembly GCA_020465985.1). Classification (NCBI taxonomy): domain Eukaryota; kingdom Viridiplantae; phylum Streptophyta; class Magnoliopsida; order Asterales; family Asteraceae; genus Centrapalus; species Centrapalus pauciflorus. The sequence continues at coordinate 7,188 of JAANYP010007894.1, read as the reverse complement.
TCTTTGTTTCAAAGGTTGATCAACTTTCAACTGTTGATCAACAATTTCAATTTCAATCAAAGTTCATCAGATCTTGGACAGTTTCCAAAATATCAGTCAAAATGTCAAAGGACGCTCTAGCAATGGGATCAGAAACCAAACCCCCAATTCTTTACAAGGGAGAATACGTCCAATGGAGGGAGAGGTTTCTAGAATTCATAAGCTTTCATGATCTGTCAGAAGAGATGCTGAAATCCTTAACAGAAGGACCAGCCACATTCATGGAAACAATCCCTGGAGTACCCACCGGTAATCCCCCAATTCCACCAAGGACAGTTGAGGTTACCAACCTGACTGAGACTAAAAAAAAAAAGAAAATTAGGGGATAAAACTGCCAGGAAATTACTACTGATCTCAATCCCCAATGATAATTACACATGCCTCACAAACACAAAAACTGCCAAATCAATATGGGATGAAGTGTGTAAACTGATGAGGGGATCTGACAGAGCTGCAACAAACAGAGCTAGAAACAGCCTGATGACGTTTGAAAATTTTAGAGCCCGTGAAGGAGAACTACAGGAAAACACTTACATACGGTTTGTGAGTTTGGTAAGTCAAATGAAACGAAATGGAGTGACAAAGTCCAATCTGGACATAAATGTCAAGTTCTTAAACGTTCTGAACCCTGAATGGAAGAAATATGCCATGATTATCCAGCAAACAAAGGACATAGAAGAAATGATTTTTCATATGATATTTGAGAACCTCAATAACTACCAGGAGGTTGTGTTGAGGAAATTATCAGGAAAGAAGAAAGCCGAGAAAGAAACTGCTGACCCATTGGCTCTACTGGCAGAAAAGAACTACAAATACAAGTTGAAAAAGGAGAAAAGAGCAGTAGTCAGTAGTACCTCTTCCGAATCAGAATCCTCCATTTCATCTGCAGATTCTGAGATTGAAGAAATGAAAAAGCAGATGGCACTGCTAACCAAAGCGTTTCAAAAGAAGTTCTACAGAAAGCCAACCAACAATAAAATGCGCTACAAGACTGGCTCGAGGAAAATTGAAAAGAAGGACAAATATGAAAAATCTGGAGAAAGCAGTGGAAGAAAGCCTAACAAATATGAAAAATCAGACAAGTCAGCAAAGAAAGATTCAGAACAGAAATGTTATAACTGTGGAAAACCAGGTCATTATGCTCGTGAATGCAGACTTCCAGTAGGCAAAAACTCAGACTACTATACAAGAAAGGCTCTCTTAGCCAAAGAAAAAAAGGCTGGAAAAGCTCTTATGGCGGAGGATGACCACTGGCTGCAGTTATCTGAAGATGAAGATATTCTAGATGAGGATGCTCATATTTGTCTGAAATCAGAAATTCTCAATGAGTCAGAATTAAGTGAATCTGCCATGATAGCTGAGGATGAAGTATGGGTTGGTTTAACAGATGAAGAAGATGAAGAACAACAAAAATCTGAGGAGGAAGAGACAGAAGAAGTTGCGTTGATGGCAACTGGAAAAACTGATGTTGAGGATAATGAAGATGTTGGTACACCCTGTGTGACGATAGCAGTCTAATCGATTATGATTTAGGTAATATTCTGAGTTATCCAGTATTTTGATATATATGCTTAATATGTGTTTGTCTGTTATTGATTGTGTGTTTGAACTTGATGTAACATATTACAAGAAGTTCAAACATAAAGGTCAAAGATTATGTCAAGCATAAGTTAAAACATAAGTTTCATCACTTAAGTGTTTAAGTGTATTGGCTAGATTCGAATAGGTTAAGGAAGGCATTCGAATCTGTGATAGATTCGAATGTATCCATAGATTCGAATATAGGTTAGATTCGAATCTGTCAGATGGACAGATTCGAATAGGGCCTTAGGCCAGATTCGAGGTTGGCCCACAACAGACTCGAATCAGGGTCTATAATTAGGGATAGACTCGAATGATTAGCAGACCTTTGGCAGAATTCGTGAGGAATTAAGCAATAGGCGATCTCGAGTTTATCAGCTAGGTGAGTCCCGTTTCGGAGAGAATTAGTACGTAGGATCGTTCGTGTGTCGTTCGTTCAGCGTCTAATAGTCTCCGTGTTTCCGTTGGTTGAGAGTTGTCCGTCTAACCGTCAACGAGGATTCCGCACTCGTTAACGGATCCGCGTCTAGATAGATCTTGCATTGGTAGACCTTACAAGTGGTATCAGAGCCTACGGAGTGTTTGTGGTGTTCTTCGTGTTCATCAGATACATTCTAGGTTTCTTGACGCTAGTTGGACGGTTTTTCTCTCAAAAACGTGTTTTTGAGCTTAGCAAATTCATATTCGGGAAACACTTTGTCGTTTTTCACGTTTTTGGTCAAAATCATTATTTTTCATTTGAAAAATAGTGATTTAATCCGTAAAACGTCAAAAATCAAAGTGTTAGCCGTTTTTCGAGTTTGCGGCGCTCGAATCTATAGGGGTAATTAGGGTTTTACTTTATTTTCGAGTCTAACCAAAATACGCTCCTTTCGAGTCAATTTCAGTCAGTTTCGAGTCTGTGGTGTTTCGAATCTGTTAATACATTCGAATTGGATCTCGAGTCTATATTCTTTCGAGTTTGTTTCGAGTTTGTTACTGTTTCGAGTCTGTGCTTCGATTCTGCTGAATTTCGATTCTATTGTGCCTTCGATTCTATGGGTCTTCGAATCTATAGAGTCCTTCGAATCTGTCAAAACTTCGAATCTAGGGGGTTCCTCGAATCTGACATTATTTCGAATCTACTTGACTTTTAAGACTTAATCGAATTTAATTTCAAAAGATTAAATATTAATTAGTTTCGAATCTATCTAGATTCGAATAAGTTAATTTAAATCAGTTTCTAATTAAATTAATTAAGTTCAAATTCAAATTCTTTCAGAAAAGATGTCGAACCTTCAGAAATTCCTTGAAATGGATCACGAAGTTGGGAAGGCCAATGCACCACCTAAGCTGATGAAAGTGGAGGATTACTACTGGTGGAAGGATAGATTCACGGATTTTGTACGATTCAACGACATGCGCATGTGGGTGTGCATTGATGAAGGGTACATTCCACCAGTATCTGAGGTAGAAGGCCGTCAAAAGGTTCTGTCATACCAGATGATGAAAGAGGATGACAAGAAACTGTTTGAAGCTGAAAACAAGGCTTTCTCTATTATCCGAATGGCGTTACCTCAAGATATCTTGCACACATTTCGGACTCAGAGGACGTCGAAAGAGCTTTGGGAGTCTCTTCAGAAAAGGTGTGAGGGTAATCCACGGGTACGTAGAAAGCGTACAGAGCTGTTGACCCAACAGTTTGCAATTTTCAAGGCTCTTAAGGATGAACAGTTGGATGATATTATCACACGATTTTATCATCTGATAACAGAGCTTGAAAGTCATGGTATTGATTATTCTGACACTGACAAGAACAATAAGCTTCTTGATGCCCTACCAGCCAAATGGGCTATGTACGTGGCAATGATTAAGCTGAATGAAGATAAATACTATGCTCAATCACTGGATGACATCGTGGGAACGTTGAGGGCATATCACTTCGAAATGATAAAGGCTGAGACTGATTACGAGCAAGTCCAAAATCCGGCTATGTATTTTGGAAAGACATCAAAATCATCAGTGACAGCGGATCAAAAGAGTGCTACAGCGTTTTTCACCGGAGAAAGGTCATCGCCACCAGAGTCCGAAGACTCACTAAATCGCGCGTTCTTAGGGTTAGGAAGATCGGAAGAACCGCAACCTCAAGTCCAACAGGCATCGACCAGTCAGAGCTATTCGAAGATGCCAATGAGCGCAAAGTCGGCGAAGAGCATCTGAATCTGCTTGCTTCGTTTGTGGCCGCATACGGAAATTGCGTTCAAGGGAATATTAATGATCCGGCTCTTTGGGATGAAGACTACGATCAAGTCGACCCTGATGATCTTGAGGAGATGGATCTTAAATGGCAACTGGCCATGGTAACCCAGAGGGTGAAGAGATTCATAAAGAGAACTGGAAGAAATCTGCAGATGAATAACAAGGGGATAGGATTTGATAAGTCCAAGGTCAAATGCTACAACTGTCAGGGATTGGGACATTTCGCCAGGGAGTGTCAACGACCGAAGGTAGAATCATACCAAGGACAGAGTCAGCACCAAGGACAGTACCAAAATCAGTCCCAACAGAGATATCTTCCGAGTTCTTCATCTGGTCAAGCCAATCTAGCGGGTCTGATATCCAATGTCACTTCTGAAAGACAGCTAGATGGTTCCTATGACTGGAGTTCACATCCTGAGTCCAACGCTAGAGCTTTCATGGCTGAAGTTACGGAGAATGGTTGTGATGAAGATGAGCAGACCACAAGGGAAAACAGTCCGATGTGGGTAGAGAAAGCGAATGATCAGACCGTGCTGGAGTTTGCTGCTCAGATGGCCAACGTGGAATCTGATAACTCTAAGGTTAGTCTTTCTATTTCTCTATTTCGTGAATTATGTGCTTTATGTGTTAGTTCTAATGATAGGTTAAATCTAGTTTTAGACTCACATAAGACCATAGCTGCTCAAAATGAAAACTTAAAAATAGAAAATGCTAGCCTAAATGATATAAAACAAGATTTAAAAGAAAAGCTTAAGGCTGATGCTCAAGACGTAATCGTTCTAAAAGACAAACTGAGTGAGCAGTGTGTTAGGATAGAACTTATGTATGAGCACGTAGAGGCCTTGACCAAAAGTCTGAAAGACAAGGACATAGAGCTAGCCGAGACCAAGGTAAAGGTAGCAGAGGCAAATAGCAAACTGGAAAAGTTTAGGAATTCGAGCCTAAACCTAGGGAAAGTCTTAGATGCCCAAAGACAGTCTAAGAAGCCTGTAGGTCTAGGTTTTCACGAAATTCCTCCACCTTTCAATGATAACTATGTGCCTCAGCCTCAGGAGAAAACTGACAAGACAGTAGTTTTAGAGGACCTACCTGAACCTACACCTGAGCCTAAAGATGAAAATACACCTAAGGTGACTGACTCAACCGTCAAGGTCAAGAAAGTGAAATTTGTGTCTTCCTCCAGTGAAACACCTGCAGGAAAACAGAAGATTTCATGGGCTGACCAGGTCGAAGAGTCAGACACAATAGATGTACCAAAGGAAGTAGACACCAGTGAGACACCTAGATCTAAGGGACCACCCAAAAAGTCCTTGGATAAGATGTCTTGCTTTAGATGTCACGAGAAAGGGCACGTTGCTTCTCACTGTCCAAATAGGAAAGCTGATGTTACCCCTAAGACAGTGAACCCAACACCTGTTAAGCCCTCACCAACTGTGGCGAGCACGAGTAGTTCTCAGAGTACCGAGAAAACTGTGCAGGCCGCACCAAAACTTGTTGTGAAACAAACACCGGTTAAGGTTGGACCAAAAGAAGTGGTTAGGACAAATTCACCGAATCGTGTCTTTAATCAATCTAGGTCAGCACCTCAACAAGTCTATAGGAGCACCACACCTAGCAGGTCACACACTCCAGTTAGGTCACATACTCCTGTTAGACAATATGTTCCGGTAAAAGCTCAGGGATCACAGTCTGAAATGCAGTATAATAAGACTTATTCTAGAGCACCACAACAAATGCCTACTCAAAGGCAAAGAGTGAATCTAAATCACTCGGCACCACAACAGAATTCAGTTCAAAGGCCCAAGTCACCTGAAAGGCGAGATGGGTACTTGAAAGAGTTCAAGTATGTGGACGAGAATGGTATTACCAAGTCAGTCATGGCTTGGGTTCCCCGTGATAACTAACCTATTTTCTTTCATGTGCAGGAGATAACTACCGGTCCAAACAACAAGTGGTTCGTCGACAGTGGTTGCTCCAGGCATATGACGGGGAAAGAAGTCTTCTCACAGACTTCAAGGGGGGTAATAGGGGATTTGTATCATTCGCGGGCAACAAAGGAGGAAATATCACTGGAACTGGAGAAGTCACTAATGGGACGATTACATTGGATCAAGTTTATCACGTTGATAAACTGGTTCATAATCTCATTAGTGTATCTCAAATCTGTGATAAGAAGAACTCGGTGTTATTTTCTGACACTGAGGCGTTAGTGCTAAAGCCGGGATTCAAGATACCTGAAGATTGGATATTGATGCGGGCTCCAAGGAAGAATGACTTGTACATGCTCGACATGAACAAGCCAGATAATTCGATGGGTCCAATCTGCTTACTATCAAAAGCTTCGGAGACGGAATCGGTTTTGTGGCACAGACGCATGGCTCACTTGCACCTAAGGAAAATGAACTACATAACGAAGAATGGTTTGGTGCAAGGTGTGCCTCTGAAGAGCTTTCAGTTTGAAGACAAGTGTCTACCGTGCATGAAGGGCAAGCAACATATAAAGACACACAAGTCCAAGAAGCTGAACTCCATAACCTCGACATTCGATTTGTTGCATATGGACCTTTTCGGCCCTATCAACAAAAGGAGTATAGGAGGTAGTTGGTTTTGCTTAGTTATCACTGACGATTACTCACGGTTTTCTTGGGTTTTCTTTTTAGGTACGAAGGACGAGACGGCTACAAAGCTCATCGGATTCTTAGACCAAGTGGAGAATTCCTACGGAACAAGGGTTAAAAATATACGTAGTGATAATGGGACTGAATTTAAAAACTCTGTAATTGGTGTATATTGCCTATCAAAGGGCATCGTGCATCAATTCAGTGCACCATATGAACCTCAACAGAATGGGGTGGCCGAACGTAAAAACAGAACATTGATTGAGGCTGCAAGGACTATGCTGTCGGATTCAAAGCAAGGACTATGCTTTCGGATTCAAGGCTTCCTACCATGTTTTGGGGGGAGGCAGTGAATACCGCGTGCCACATTTTAAATAGAGTCCTTACAGTCAAATCATTGAACAAAACATGTTATGAAATTTTGAATAAAAGGCCACCTAACTTAACTGGATTCGAACCGTTTGGAGTACCATGTACACTTTTAAGAAAAAAACATCAACCGAAGTTTGGTGAAAAGGCTGACGAAGGATATTTCCTAGGTTATGTGCCAAACTCACCAAACAAACGGGTTTTTAACAAAAGGAGTGGTACTGTGGAGATTGTGTATAATATTGAAGTCACAAGTTATACACATGAACCCCAAACTGGTCCGGAATGGATATTTGACTATGATAAGTTATATGAGTCATTTAACATTCCTTTGGATGATACT
>JAANYP010007893.1:0-20754 GCA_020465985.1 Centrapalus pauciflorus | reverse complement strand
ATATATACACATGTGTATATATATACACATGTATATATATACACATGTGTATATATACACATGTGTATATATATATATATATATATATATATATATATATAGTACGTAGTTTTTATAACAAGATGCACAAGATGCATAAGATTCAACAAGATTCATGAGATTCGATAAATTAATTGGATTCAATAAAATTCATAGGATCGAATAAGATTAATGAGTTAATAGAATGGTTCGGTAGTATTTTCAACAAGATTCATAAGATTCAAAAGCTATTTTATGGTTGTTCACAATGTTCACAACGAATAAAGTGTTCACAAAAGATCCTTAGTCTATATATATATATATATATATATATATATATATATATATATAGGGTCGGGAGCAATGGGGTACCATGTTAGACTGGGGAACCGGAGTCCACCCATTTTTGGTTATAAGTTTAAAAGGTAATATAGTCAATTAGATTTATATTAAATAATAGATGACAACTAATAATAAATAGTTCCCTTAATTATCGGGATTTACTTCCATAACAAATCTATAATAAATTTCGAAATGGGTTCTAATGAACATGTTCAATTGGATTCGACAATGGTATTAGTGAACATGTTCAATCGGATTCGACAATGGGTTTTAGTGCACATGTTCAATTGGATTCGACAATGAGTTTTAGTGAACATGTTCAACCGGATGTGTCAAATAAAGATATTTATTATTTTCTTCAAACCCTTCGTGAATGTTCAATTTCATTTACACGTTATTGAACATGTGCAGTGAGAGTTTATTGTGTTTTTTGTCGTTGTTTAACCGTTCTGGTGATAAACCACTATTGACGGTATTGAACACGTTCAATCGTGGTTTATGGAGTGTCATCATTGCACATGTTCAGTATGGGTGTAATATATGATATTAAGTAAAGTGGAGATTTTCATGGGATACACAGAATCTTTGATTCTAATTTAAATTTTTTAATACCATTTTTACCCACAACATTAATTAATGTGGGAACGAATTTTAAGCAAAATTTGTATTATATTTGATGATTTTAATGATAAATGATTTGCTATAAATGGTTCCCCGGTGCCCCAGTCTAACATGGTACCCCATTGATCTTGAATATATATAAATATATATATATATATATATATATATATATATATATATATATATATATATATATATATGTTTGTATGTATATATATAATTGAAAATACTAGTGTTGTTGTTTATCGACAAAACCTATATGAATATTTCTATAAATGCATGAGATTCAATTAATAAGAGTAATCTATCATGAATAAATTATCATTTTAACATGTTTTCATATAGTATATAGATATATTTATAATATAGTATTTATTTCTAGACGATATATAAATGCATTTTTGAAATATATATCTGCTACCTATGGTCACATGAAACATGCAAGACTAGTTACATACTCCTATTTATTGTCAAATAAATATCATATTGCCAAAAAATTTGTCTAAAGTGTTTATTTATCTATGTAATTAAAATATTGTATTTATCATATCAAATATTAATAAATTTACATTGTTATTGAATGCTATTATTTTCATATAATAAAAATGTTGTTTGGATTGCATTAATTCAAACGATTGATTCTAAAAGGCTAGTTATTTTAAAATTTTCACATAGTTTTTTTATCCAAATATGACAATAATGTATTTCTAAATCTAAATCCTAAATAAGTTTTTGTAAATCCATCAAACCAAATGACACCTAATTGTTCTTGGTAAACATTGAAACCTATCCGGTCCAGTAGTTTATTATACATAATTCTTACTATATCTTACTGTAATATGTGTCGTTATCTTCTATACGTGTTGGATAACGTTTCAACTAGCATTGTAATGCCGATACAATGAGATCGATTTCGTAGAATCAAACTATTCTTAAATTACTATCGTACCCCTCTAATGGTCCTGATTGTTATAAATGTATCTGCAAGAAATGTTGCAGACAAGAGTCCATGAAAGATATTCTGAATTGTTAAATTAATTTTGGAATCCACAATTATATGATATATATTTATACCTTTCACGCAAGGAATGTGGTGTGTCTCCCTCTGTGCAAAATGGGTTTCTGGATTGACTGCGCATCGGATTCGAATCAAACTCAAATTTCTAGCTCATACATACGTATTGTTTTAAGTATACAAATAAGATTGAGTACATTAAATATCTATATATGTGATATACCGAAGCTATTAATAAACAATATTGTAGTCAAATATGTAAAATACCTTCGGAATAAAGAAGAAGCTAGCTTAATTAGTTGAGAAACGCGTCCTTCGTATAGAAGATGCTTTGTTTAAATATAGAGTTCTGACTTGAAAGTGATAAACTGTGAATAAAGTTTCGGTCTTTTGACATAACCATTAGAGCATCTTTTCACGTCATCACTTATGGTTATCTAACAGTTGTCAAATAACAGACACTACAAGAAAAAGGGGTATTAGCGGCGACAAAAGTGGCTGCTGATAGTGTAAATTGTTGCTATAACCGTTAAAAGCGGTGACAAGTCGATGCAAATATGTCGCTGCTAGATATTCGATACTAAATCCTCTCTTTCGCTGCTAGAAATGTCGCTGTAAATAGTTGCCGCCACTAATACCTTAGGTCGCTACTAATGATGTCGCTGCTAATAATGTTTTTATTTTATTTTTAAATTTTTTAATAATTCATTTAAACCCGTTATTATATATAAATTTATAGGCTGCTATATTGTATAAAGTTATAACATGCTATTATATTATATATAAATTCAAACAAACTAAATATTATAAATAGGGGATTAACTCGTCAAGAAGGATTTCTTGAAATACAAGGAAGAAACATCATAATATACTCGTTAAATTTTAGTTAAAAGGAATCCTGGTATGATTTTTACTTTTATTTAATACAAATACTGATTTGAACGTCAAAGTGATCTCACAAGAATTCATCCGTATTTGGTCAATACTTCAATGGATAAATTTTTAAAATAAATAAGTTTTAATTCGGTAATGGAGTGGTTCAAACAATGTTTCACTTAATTCAAACAATGAAATGCCGCAGAGAACAATTGTAAAATGTATTGGTGCCACCAGCGATAATTTTTTCTATATCCGCCACTGATATTAGCAATAATAAAAACATGTAATAATCATATGTGCATTATCGAGTCTGAATGTAATTGAAACAAGAGAAAGTACAACTTGAAACATGAACCATATGTTAGGGGCTGTTTGATTACATTTTTCATTAAGCGCTGTCTGGATTTAGAGAGCTGTCTAGATTAAGTAATGTTGACTAGAGAAAATTTATTGGAAAAGATAAGAGGGGGTAATATTGGAAAATAAATGGTCTGAATGGGGAACACATAGGGTCTCTTGGCTTATTAATTGGGTTGACCGAATTTTGAGTTCTGATTTTAATAAGTCATTATCAAACAAAACTTATTTCAAATGGACTGACCGAATTTTTTAGATTAAGCCTAATAAGTTGTTATCAAACAGCCCTTACACATACAATGACACAACAAGCATCACTCAATTCTCAACTAAGTAAACATTTAGAAATTAAAATTAAGTAATTAAGTAATCAATTAACAAGACCGAAATCATTTAACTAAATAAAACACTCAAAGTATTAAAATCACAAAGCAAGAGCCAAGAACCAAATCAATTTTGGTCTTACCCTTCGGCAAAGCCGCTCAACAAGAAATATAAATCAATTTTGTATTTTTAGGAACTAGGAAGAGGTGTAATCGTCTAATCGATGGAGAATTGGACGAGAAGGGCAGCGCGGGTGCAGCCGCGCAGGACGACATGAGGATTGGAGGAAATCGATTTCGATGGAGAAGTGAAGTCATACACTCTCACACACACAAATATGTAACGATGTGCTTCTGCCTTCTGCTTTGGACATGGACGTGGATTAGGTTTTCCAATTTGTGGCTTGTGGGCTAAATATATTGGGCTGCTATGGGGTCCCTAAAAAATATGGGTTCGGTTCACTAAAAGAAAATGCAAAAAATTTTCTGCATGTTGGGCTAATCGACACCAGTCTTCACTTAAATCCGCCCCTCCTAATATGTATATTGATATTCTTAGAAATATCAATGTGCATATATGAGTACTCAATATACTCAATCTTGTTTGTGAACTCAGTCATTCCAATAATATAAAATCAAGATCAATGTGCATATATGGTGAGAATTGACACGATAATTGTTGATTAAACACTTTATTCATGGTTTTTGATTCATTATTAAACTTAAGTGATGCAATGAACCGTTGTTCAATTGGATTTAAGTTCGAAAAAGGTCGACAAAGAAAATGTTGATTTATTTATCAACAAACAAGATTCATCAAATTTTTTTTTTTTTTTTTTTTTTTTTTTTTTTTTTTTTTTTTTTTTTTTTTTTTTTTTTTTTTTTTTGTAAATGTTATATGATGATTTTGCTTCAAAAATAATAAGTTTTGATTCAATAAAGTTTGTACTTAAACAAAAAAAACTTTTAAAAAAACTTTTTTGAATATTTTTACATAAACATGTTTTAATTAACGTTATAAATATCATACGTAAATTTCACATACATTCACATCTCCTTGCTCCTAAAAAATGATGTGAACGTACACTTACATAAAATTGAATATATGTGAACGTGCATATATGTGATGTGTGATTTCATGCACTTAGGGTGTTCGAATTTGCGTGAAATTTATATATCATCTGTGTAATGTTAATTAAAACATATTTACGAAAAATAATTTCAAAAAAAATAATTTTATGAGTGGTACATTCGGGTGCGCTGTATAATAGGTGGTACTCATTTGAACACACACACACACACACACACACAGACATATGTGCATTTGATACTAAAATTAAATGTTTTCGGTATATTTATGCATTTCATGTAAAAATTTACGCATCTCATGCTATAATTTATCCATTTTATGTACGACTTGGGCATTTAAGAAAATTTGTGCATTTGATGTTCAAATTTGTGCATTTAGTTTATAATTTAATGAATGTAAGTTTTGAATGTAATTTTAGTGTTAAATTATGATATTTATTAATATTTAAGACTAATAATGATTTTAAGTAAAACTTTTAATTTTAAAATTTGTGCATTTGATGTACAAATTTGTGTATTTTGGAGTGGTTCTCACGTTCTCACGGTAACAAGGGTTCTTACCGGAACCCAACCCTATATATATATATATATATATATATATATATATATATAGAGGAAGGTTCCATTGAGAACTTTTGTGCATCGAGGCACAAAAGAACCTCCACTGTCCCTTAGATGAAAAGAATATGTGGGTTAGATCAAATGACAAAAGGGTAATTAAATAGAAAGTTTTATGCATCAAGTGCACATAATGAAATTCGCGGAGGGGTAAAACAGGAATTATGCAATCCTTATTTAATTATTACACTTCCAAAATTAACAAAAATAATACAAATTCAAAATACATCAAAATACATGCATATCGTTCATCTCTTCCAAAAATAAATCATGCATATCGTTCATCTCTTCCAAAATCAAAATACAACAAAATACAAACATGAATCGTTCATCTCTTCATGCATATCGTTCATCGTTCATCATCAAAATACATGCATATCGTTCATCTCTTCATGGCAGTTCATGCATATCGTTCATCTCTTCCAAAATCAAATACATGCATACCGTTCATCTTTTCCAAAATCATCAAAATACTTCCTTTTATCTTTGAAGGTGTTCATCATTCAAAAATGCATCATTTTATCGCGTTTTTCATTGAAGGTGTTTATCATTCAAAAATTTATCATGCATTCAAAAAATGCAGTGATTATTGGCCGTTGAGAGAGAGAGATATATATATATGGCCGGTGAGGAGGAGGATGGTGGTGCAACGGCCATGAACCGAGATAGGGAAAAGGGGGTGGCGAGTGGTGCGATGGTGGTGCAGTTACGATGGTGTATCGGAAAATAAAGGAGATGACTGCATGTTAATATTGATGACGATGGAGAAAAGGTGCACGATGGTGGTGGTGGTTGACGATTGCCGGTGGTGGTGGTGGTGCTATAGTGGTGTGTGGCCGAGGATGGAAAGAAGCAAGAGGGGGCTAGGGGAGAGAGAGAGAGAGAGAGGAGAGAGAGATAGGATAGAGAAGATGATATATATATCAGATATCGCCGATAGATAGCCGATCGAGAGAGAGACGAGCGCGAAGAGCGATAGAGTAGACAGAGAAGATTAATACTAAATATATCTACCCAAAATACCCCTCATTGTATTTTTTACATGCATCATTGTGCATCAATGCATCTAATCGAACAATGTCTAAATGCATCTAATCTAAAGGCTATAAATGGTTCTTCGAGATTCTCCGATGCATAGTGGTTCTCCATTGAACCCACCCCTATATATATATATATATATATATATATATATATATATATATATATATATATATATATATATATATATATATATATATATATATATATATATATATATATATATATATAGTCAGGTTCTATGGGGCACCATATGCATCGGGAACCAAAAAAAGAACCAACCACAACCCTTGAATTAATTGATCATTGGTGCATTCGCGATGCACATAATTGTTATGCATAAGGGTGTTTTGGGAAAAATAATATATCTAATCAAATAAAATTTAATTTTACATTAATTGAATATCCAATCAAATAACCAAACAATAAATACTAAATTAAATTAATTGATACATTTCTAAAATTACAAAATCTAAACAAATTCAAAAAAGATGATTTGATGTGGATGCATCTAATGTTAATATTTCATATGGTGATGCATCTCAGTTTATTTCATCTTCAACCATATTCATCATCTTTTCGTCCCACCATCATGCATCATCAAAATAGTGATGCAAATTCATCGGATTCATCTTTAAACATGATGCATTTTCATCGGATTCATCAAAAAATCATGATGCATCTTCATCGAAATTCATCTAAAAACACGATTCATCTTCATAAACACGATGCATCTTCATCTTCATAAACACGATGCATCATCATCTAAAAACACGATTCATCTTCATCTTCATCAATTTGTGATGCATCTCGACTCTTCATCAATTTGTGATGCATCTCGACTCTTCATCAATTTGTGATGCATCTCGACTCTTCATCATCTTGTTCAACACAAATTCATGATGCATCTCGGCTCTTCAATACAAACTTGCGTTGCATCATAATATTCCCGTTAAATTCATTATGCATCTCGGGTGGAACCACAAATCCGAATGCAACGAGCATAAAGCCGAAGAACAAATCGTAGGTGGAAACATGCTTCTCTCCATTAATCAGAAGAACAAACTTGCGATGCAACAAAATGCAGCCGCTGCTGCCAAAAACAAAACGCACTATATAAACAAAAATAATCTAAGGAACAAAACTCACCAATGGTTATATCGCTACTAATTTGCTAGTGGAAAGAATCCGAAGAACATATATACGTGTGTTTTCCATCGCTGTTGCAACTTGAAATATCTGCTATATCACAAATATGCATCGCTAACATGTATCTGCACCGATTGTAGCAACGACCGGAAGAGATGGGGCTGGAGGTGGCCGGACGCCGGTGTTTGCATGAAAGACATGGGGAGCCGGTGAGAGAGATAAAGGAGAGAGAGAGAGAAATGGGGAGAAATAAGGGGAAAATAGTTAATGTATTGATTTAATTTCTAAAATTAATTCTTCCTAAATTAGAGATTTCCAATATATGTTTTAATTATAATTAACTACTAGTTTATTACCCGCGTATTACGCGGATATTTTTAATATATATAAAATATAACAAATAAAAAGATAAAAACATAAATATTATTTTTTAAAATAAAGTAGTTAAGATAATATTATTATTTATTATGACCTATTAATTTTGTATATTTCTAAATATATATATGAAGAGTAGACAACCTAAGAAGAAACGGAGTATCACCCAGTTTTTCATAAGCATAAGAAGCATTATTTTCTTATATATTTTTTAAACTTTTATTATATTATATTATCTTATAATTAATAAGTTAGTAGATTATCAGATTTTGTTTGATTTGATTTGATTTGAATTTAAAAGTGGATTATATTAGATTTGGATAGATTTAATTAATAAGTTAGTAGAGTATTAGATTTTGTTTGATTTGATTTGATTTGAATTTAAAAGTGGAATATATTAGATTTGGATAGATTTGATTTAAAATTTCTTTATTATTTTTAAAATCTAAAAATTCCACGTGTCGATTCATGGTGACGACACGTGGCTTCACCAGAAATGAGTATAGTTACTCTTTTAATAGTATAGATAGATTCGAATTACTAGTAACTATTCCAATATTATCCTTTATGCATTTTTGGTTCTCAAGGTTCATAATGCATCATGGTGCCCCATTGAACCTCAATCTATATATATATATATATATATATATATATATATATATATATATATATATATATATATATATACACACACACACACACACACTAAAGATCTTTTGTGAACATTTTATTCGTTGTGAACATTGTGAACAACCATAAAATAGTTTGGAATCTTATGAATCTTCTTGAAAATACTACCGAACCCTTCTAGTAACCTATTAATCTTATTGGATCCTATGGATTTTATTTAATCCTATTAATTTGTCGAATCTTATGAATTTTGTTGAGTCATATGTATCTTGTTATAAAAACTACTATGAACCTTTTGAATGTTCTGAATCATGTTGTAGACTCTTTTATGAACCTTTTGAATCCTATGAATCATGTTACAAACACTTGTTGATATATATGAATTATTATATGTATTTTTTTGTTCACAATGTTCACAACAATAACTTGTTCACAATGTTCACTTATAATGTAGCGCACCAGAAAGTACCACTCTTAAAAGTAGTTATTTTGAATTTTTTTTCCTAAACATGTTTTAATTAACATTACAAAGATGATATAAAAATTTTACACACATTCACATATTCTAAGTATATGAAACCATGCATCACATAAATATACGTTCACGTATATGCAAATTTATGTAAGTGTACGTTCATATCGTTTATAAGGAGTTAGGAGATATGAATGTATGTGAAATTTACATATGCTCTTTATAATGTTAATTAAAACATGTTTATTAAAAAAGAATCAAAAATGTTTTAGAATTGGTACCTTCTAGTGCGCTGCATAATGTGTAGTACTCTCTCGAAACATATTCTATATAAATAGTGGGGTTTAAAGGAGAACCAAATATTTATCGGAAAACCTTGGGGAACCACAATGCATGTGATGCATAATCTCACGTGTGAATTTATTGAACCTATATAATCATTTGCGAGATTATGCATCACATGAGTGGATCGTTTTGTACAAAGTTCCCTCCTGTGACGTAAAACCCCTCCGTTTAATGCATAATCCACTCGTGTGATACACAATCCTTCTATGTGATTGATAATCTCCCGTGTGATGCAAAATTCTCTCGTGTGATACACTACGTATTTTTCTTACGATGCATGGTTCTCTGATGAATAGAGGTTTTCAAAGCCCCCCACACACACACATATGTGTGTGTTTACTGGGGACTTTAAATCAAACCTTAATGATTTAAAGGAGATTGTAAGACACAAAATATCTCAAATAAAGTTTGAGAGAAAATAATTGGCTGAGTCAATAGTACATTGGTGCATTATTTGCATCAAACATATTGCCAAACCTCATACGTGTTAAAACAACTTTGGTGTCCAAATGTTCTTTGCAAAGATGATCGTTTGGATAAGTTGTAACACTTAGACTCTACTTGTGTGGAATGTGTTTCCGCCGCAATGACTGAAGAATTCAAATTGTTAAGTTAAAGACAGAAGTCATTCATGAAATCATTTGTGGCAATAGAGTCAAACCTGATCATTGTTGAAAATAGTAAAAAAATATCTAATTGAAAATATGAAGTTTTATTATATCAAAATGACTTTGAAATTAACATGACAAAAGTTATAATTTGACTTATCTCTTTGTGATAAAAGCAAAGCTCAAATAAACCGAATAAAAAATAAAAAAGACAACTTATAGGTAGAACACTAAGAGTGAACGGTATGGTAACGCCGATGGGGAGCGGCTTTGCCAAATCAGCAGCAAGCCGGCGGCTACACCGGCCCCCCACGGCCCTGCGCAAAAACCTTCCCACCCGGCCTCCCTTCCCCGCTCCACCCCGCGCCAACGTTTATCTCCAAATGGTCTTTTGACTGTTGAAAATTAAAAAAAAAATTTAATACCTTTTTTTTCCTATAAATACCTATCTTCATTTTCATTCTTCTTCCCACAAAAATCTCTCTGTCTCTATACACTTTCATCTCTTCCACAAAAATCTCTCAATCTCTATACACTTTATCTAAATTTATGGATCGAAATACCGGCAAACAACCCGCCGCAAGTCGACAACGCAGTAAACAACCGGCTTCTCGATCAAACCCTTCTTTCTGCCCACCGCAAAATTATTCACCGAATTTAACGAATTATTCAGCACCATACGTACCACACTTTTCACCATATCCATCATCACCCATTCCACAATAATATTACCAACAATCACCACCCAATCCTCAACAATATTACCAACAATCACCACCCAATCCACAATATTCGTCGCAAAATCCACCCAATCCACAATATTCGTCGCAAAATCCACCCAATCGTCAATATTTCTCGCAAGAATTTAACTAGGGTTTCGAACCATTTTCTACTTATCGGGACGCCGCATCCGTCGACGAGGACGAACTTGAATCGATAGAAACTCAACCCGACGACGACGACGACGAGACGACTCCCGTAAACTCCACGGCAAGCAGGTCTACGCGAAAGGGTCCAATGAAACCAAAAATGTGGACCTCCATATAAGAAAAGGCTTTAGCGGAAGACTGGATTGATATTTCCGAAGATCCAACTACCGGAACCAATAAAAAACGTTCAAATTTTTGGGGACGAATCCTCGAAAATTTTGATAGCCGAGTTGGTGGAACTAGCCGCACCACCCACCAACTTAATTCAAAGTGGAAAGACATGAACCGCAATTGCACAAAATTTGGCGGCATGTTTAACAACAATATGACGAATCGACGGAGCGGCGAAAACGATTTCGACGTTTTCAACACCACCCAAGAATAATACAAGGCCCTCAATAAAAATAAGCCGTTTCCACACCAATCGGCTTGGGAGGTGCTTCGACGTCATCCAAAGTGGAACCCCGTTTCACAAATGGATGATTTTGTTGAGCCGCAAAGAAAACGGTCCAAAACTTTCGATTCTAACACGATCGGAACACCGTTTTCGGATGCGGCATTTTTAGGTGTTCACGATGAGGAAGATGACGAGGGAGACGAGGATATTCAGGAGCTTGAACGACCACGCCGCAAGGGGAAAAACCAGCATCAACATCAGTCGACCCAGAGATGGGCACACAAATAAAAAACGTCATCAAAAACGATGTTGAAGATAAGAAACGTCATCGAAAACGACTTGAAGAAATGAGACAAATAAAAATGGACTACGAAAAGGATTTGAAAGAGAAAAAATAACTGGCGTACATAGCGGCACTGAATGAACAATCACAAAAATATCAGGCGTACATAGCGTCACTGAATGAACAACAACAAGAACGAGACTTGGAGTTTTTCATTCGGCCACACGACCATTTGGAAGGTAACGCTTTGCAAGCCGTATTACAACGCAAACAAAGAATTGCGGAGCGTTGGTGTGACACCCTTGCCACAACAACCACCATTTACAAAACACCCAGGATTAATCATCAAACACAAATACATAATGATCTGATAACCTAGTTTAAGTGCGGAAGCATTAAAAATACATAAAATAAAGTAGTGCAACAGTGACAAACACCCTACGGTGCTACAAGGTACCATATCTAAGTCTACATGCCCAATACAATTATTACAACTTCCTGAATATAATACAACATTGTCCCAATACATGATTACCGATTAAGTAGTTTCAAATCTTCCAAATCTTCGCAAAAGACCTAACTAGAAGGCCCAGCTGCAGATTTCCCCTTTCCTGTAAAAATAAAGCAACTGAAGAATAAGCGGATGCTTAGTGAATACAAAGATTACGCATTTTATAAATTTTTATGAAGCCCCAAGGGTAACACTGATGACAAACATCGGATACCCTCTTCGTACACCAAGTACAGACCAGAGCCGCAGCCCCTTCGAGCCCAAAGCTCGGCATTAAACATACCATCTGAGACAAACGTACGATCGGCAATGACATACTGCCTACCGGAACCTCGGAGGGATCAGCTCCAGGTCATATAGCGCAGTAACATCAGAGTAATCGATGCGACACACCGGTCCATCACTAGATGCACAACAATCGAAAGGACATGCAACAAGTATGAATGTGCATCTAAATCTACGCAAGTTAGTAGAATTCCAAACAATAAATGAAGAAACAAGTCTCAGCAGGCAAAGCTTAACATAAAACAGATATAAACATGCGAAATCTACTGTACTCACAGTGGGTGCGTAATTAAACTTTTAACCGATATTATTTCTCCTCGGGCTTTCAACGGGAAACACAAAGTACCCCACTGTGGGTTAAACAACACCACAAGGGACCTGTTAAGTCAGTTGTAACACAACATTATGTCAATAGCTGATTAATTTCAAGAAACTTAAATTTTATAATAATTGACCCAAAAATTCGGATCCCCATCCGAATTCGGATCCTACAGTTTCGGACCCCGACCGAAATTCAACACTTGGAAATATTATTCTGTTCTGTATAGCCGAAGTCCGGATTTCATCCGAGTTCGGACCAGATCCGAGTTCATATCAGATCCGATTTCGGACCACCTCCGAGTTCGTGAAAGACCCGAAGTCGGATCATCCGAGTTCATACTTGTGCAATTTGTCATTTTCCAGATTTAATTCAATCATTTTTGTACTTATCCAATGTTTGAAATAATTTATGTCAACTTAAATACACTTATTTTCAACACCTTTAACACTAATTTTAACACTTTTAGTACCAAATCAAACCCTTTTTGACCATTTTTGTACCATCCGTCGAACACTCACACACACTAACACATAGTAAATTCCAAAATCATACTTAGAGTTTGAATCAAAAGCTGAAATTTGATACATAGTTTCCCCAACACTCGATTTAAACATATCCATTTGATTCATCAACATGCAATAACATCCTAATTCAGAATCTCTAATTCGTGTTCATCATAAAAACCGAACATAAACTCATAAATCTTGTAATATTTGAAGGATTCTTACCTTAAATCCTTTCTTGCAATGTTTATAATTCCTTCCTAGCAATCTTAGATCCAATTTTCAGCCTTCATTTCCACAATTTTTGTTGTACTTGAGTTGTTGCAGTTGAGAGAGAGCCGAGAGATAGAGAGAATGTTGAAATGATGAAATGAATCCAAATGAAAGACAAAGAGTCTTTATGTCAACACTTTCAGGTTTTGGCAAAATTAACCCCTCTATTAATATGATTTCCTTTAAAATCAGATATTACCTTAAAATTTCACCACTAACATTTACTAATATTTATATTCACTTAATAAATTGAAATTCTCAATTTCTGAATAAAGCAACCAACTTTTATAATTAATCCAAATTTAATCCAACTTAATTATATTAAATTACAAAAATTCAACTAAATTAACTTAAATTACAACAATTAGATTTTTAGGATGTTACAGCATGGGCTCCACCACGCTCAAACTTCGTCCTCGAAGTTATTTGGCTTCTAACAATTGCAGATATTTCTTAATCATATTAGCTTTTGTCTCCCATGTATGATTTGCTCCTTTGTGATGCTTCCAACGCACAAGCACCATCTCTATCTCTTTGCTCCTTAACTTCTTCACTTTGGTATTTAGATCGCATTCCAGCTCCTCCACATATCGAAGCCTTTCGTCAATTTGCAAATCTGTGTGATCATCCCAGTCCTCGTTACAAGTAGTAAATGACTTTCTGAGATTCCCCACATGGAACACCGGATGTATGCCTGACATCTCATCAGGCAACTCTAACTGATAAGACTGATTTCCCACTTTCTCTATTATCTTAAATGCTCCAACGAATCTCGGAGCTAACTTTCCTCTTTTCACGAAACGAGTAACACCTCTCATAGGTGATACTTTTAAATAAACCAATCATTCACATCAAAACTGATTGGTTTATGCCTCCTATCGTGATAGCTTTTCTGTCAATCTTGGGCCGCTTTCATAATCTGTCTAACTAATTGTATCTTCTCATTTGTTTCTTGTAACAATGCCAGCCCAGCAATCGGTGTTTCTCCAGTTTCTCTCCAACATGTAGGAGTCCTACACCTTCTACCATATAAGGCCTCAAACGACGCTTTCTTTATTGTCGCGTGGTAACTGTTATTGTACGAGAACTCTATCAGTGGCAAATGATCGTCCTAATTACCACCGAGATCCAATACACACGACCTCATCATATCCTCCAAGGTATGGATGGTCCGTTCACTTTAACCATCGGTTTGCGGACGATAAGCTGTACTCATAACGATCCTCGTGCCCAATCCCTCTTGCAAAGCCGACCAGAAATTTGAAGTAAATCGGCTATCCCGATCCGATACAATGGACTTAGGTACTCCATGTCTAGATATAATCTCATCCATATAAATCTGAGCCAACCTTTCTAACGAGTAACTTTCCCTGATGGGAATGAAGTGTGCTGACTTGCTCAATCTATCAACTATTACCCATACAGCATCGTGTTGACGCCTAGTCTTTGGTAGTTTCGTAACGAAGTCCATAATTATGTGTTCCCACTTCCATTCAGGAATGGGAAGAGGTTGCAGACTGCCATACGGCTGTTGATGTTCGTCTTTCACAAGCCGGCAAGTCCTGCACCTTTCAACATATTGCCCAATGTCCTTCTTCAATCCGGGCAACCAAAAGTCTGCTTTCAGCTCGTTGTACATTTTTGTGCTCCCAGGATGTACTGAAAATTTAGACTGATGTGCTTCTTCAACGATAACCTTTCTCATGCCCCCAAACTTTGGCACCCAGATTCCCCCATATACACCTTTCAGACCTGACTCGCTCATTTCCATAATCTTCATCTGTACCATTGTATCCTCAGCATCAATGTTTTCTTCCTTTAAAGCTTCCACTTGAGCAGCTTTTACATCATCAATGATCGTGGAAGTTAACATTGTAGACATCATCATGTAGCAACAGTCCTTAGAGTAAGCCTTGCGACTCAAAGCATCAGCTACCACGTTAGCCTTACCTGGATGGTAAAGAATCTCACAGTCGTAATCCTTTATGAGTTCCATCGGCCTACGCTGTCTCATGTTAGGGTGTTTCTGACTAAAGATGTACTTTAAACTTTTATGATCTGTGTACAGTTGACACTTAGTCCCATATAAATGGTGTTTGCACATATTCAAAGCAAAAGTAACTGCGGTCAACTCAAGATCGTGAGTGGAGTAGTCTTTCTCATGCTGCTTAAGCTGTCTAGAGGCATAACCAGTTACTTTCCCACGATGCATCAGTACAACACCTAATCTTAACCTTGAAGCATCAGTATAAACCACAAAATCCTCATTGCCCTCCGGTAAGGCAAGTATCGGTGCCTCACTTAATGCCTTCTTCAGAACCTCAAAGGCCTCATGCTGCACAGTTTCCCATACAAACGGTGCATTCTTCTTTGTTAATGCAGTTAAAGGAACTGCAATCTTAGAAAAGTCCTTTATGAACCTCCGATAGTATCCCGCCAACCCTAGAAAACTTCTAACTTCAGTAGCTGAACACGACGGTTCCCAGTTCTTTATCGCTTCTACCTTAGCTGGATCTACCGAAATCCCAGCTCCAGAAATCACATGTCCCAAAAACTGAATCTGTTGCAGCCAAAACTCACACTTTGAGAACTTGGCATACAACTTCTCTTTTCTTAGTAATTCCAGCAATTCTTTTAAATGATCAGCATGTTCGGCCTCAGACTTAGAGTATACCAAAATATCGTCAATGAACACAATCACCGACTTATCCAACATCGGTCTACAAACCCTATTCATCAAGTCCATAAAGACAGCCGGGGCATTGGTTAACCCGAAAGGCATAACCAAGAACTCATAATGCCCATAACGTGTCCTAAATGCTGTCTTAGGCACATCCTCTTCTCGTACTTTTAACTGATGGTACCCAGATCTCAAATCTATCTTGGAGAACACGCTCGCCCCATGTAATTGGTCAAACAAGTCATCTATCCGTGGCAGCGGATACTTGTTCTTAATTGTTAACTTATTCAGCTCCCGGTAATCAATGCACATCCTCATCGTGACGTCCTTCTTTTTAACAAACAATACCGGAGCTCCCCACGGCGATGAACTCGGCCGAATGAAGCCCTTGTCCAACAACTCTTGAAGCTGTGTCATCATTTCTTTCATCTCGGTTGGGGCAAGACGATAAGGAGAACGAGCTACCGGTGCAGCTCCAGGGATCAAGTCAATCTTAAATTCCACTTGTCTCTCAGGCGGCACGCCAGACAAGTCTTCCGGAAACACATCCGGGAATTGTGAAACAACAGGCACATCGACCACAGTCCTCTTCTCAGCCTTAGCATCAATCGCATAAGCTAAGTAAGCGTCACACCCCTTTGCAACAAGCTTTCGGGCTTTTGCAATAGTCAGCTGTCAAGACCGTCCCTTACGGGGCAGTCCTGAATGACTAGGTCCCAAGGAGCAATACAACATCAATCACAACTAAGATAGAATTAATAAAATGCGGAATTAAGTCATTACAGAAATTAGGATTATTTTACAATAAGTTTAAAAGTAAACTATAAAGGGCACAAGGACACTAATCTAGTACATAACCACAATGCATGTCACTGCTTCTACCCAAACCACCACCATAATCAATTCATTCGATACCAATTTTAGTTGAAGTAGTGGTCTAGTGACTTCAAATTCGAGCGAGCAGATCCTAAAGACTTGGGTCAGCTGGACCTTTTCCTTTGATTAAACCTGTAAAAAGATTCAACAACAATTGTTAGCGGGGCTTAGTGACATTATAGATTTAACAGTTAACATGCCATGACAATTTTAAGCGGAGACTTGACTTTGACTTTTGACTTTAATCTCTGACTTTGACTTTAAGCGTGATTTTGACATGACTGCCGCTATCAGCCAGACATTGTGAGACATAGGACTTAAGATCGGATGATGTTTAATCCCAAGCACACGCTTTTAATTGTGGGGGCCAACCACATACTGGGCTAGCTACCAGTAAGACAACGTGGGCAAACATCGGAGTAGACTTAATCATAGACTGACATAGACTTTCTCAGACTTGAATTATGCGGAAGCATATGAAAGCATTGGTATCAAGGCAAATGACTGAAAATATTCAAGTAATGAATCAAGATAGCAACAATAATATATCCAAGACTAATTCCGATTGTAAAGATAAGTGTGCATGATGACATATTAAAAGCTATCATGATCCACAGGGCATCACCGTACCAAGGTGTGCACAGGTCACATTCTAGCTGAGCATATAGACTTTCAAATAAAGCTAGAACAACAATATGTCTCACATGAAGACAAGCATGTATACAATTATATCTATAACTCACAGTTACTGGTTTTATTGCACGACTGTTGACTTTGACTTTCGCAAGCGGATTGGATCCACCACCTGAGTTATCTCAGGATTTAGCAATTGACTTTACGGACTTTAGGTTTGACTTTAGTGACTTTGGCTCTGACTTTGGCTTTGACTTGCTTCTCTGACTTTGGCTTGACTTTATTAACTGATCTTGGCTTTAATTGCTTTAACTTGACTTTTCTGGCTTGGCTTTACGGACTTTGACTTTACAACATGGTTCAGATTTAGCTGAACCTGTTAATTGTACGACAATTTAATTACATAAGCTTTTATTGACTTTACACTACATACTTTATGTAAATCTAATGCATTTTCTGACTTTCTGAAACTTATGTATAGACTTATACCTTTATTGAGTTTTTCGTGTTATCTCAGACTTTATTACTTTGTTACTTTATTACTTTGTTCAGAATTATCTGAACCTATCCAGAATTTATCATGTCATATGTCATATTAAGTCCTATTTAAGGATCATTATATTGTCACCATGTTTAATTTCATGTTGTCGATTCTTTTATGCCTTTAATTACCTTTTAATGCATATTTTGTATGTATGTGTTCATGAATGATCATACAAGCATACATATGCAATATTAATCACTATGGGGTGGTTTAATGTATACTTGCACATCCCATGACTTACTTTGATTTATGTTCTATTTTCATGATAATAAGCCTTAAGGCTCATTTATAAGGAGTCACATGTATATGCATTTCATTCAAGGATACCCCTTATCATGTATATACTTTCTAAAGTATACAAATAGCACACTTTTACACCTCTTACACTCCTATTTTTATCATTTTTCAGGCCTTAATGAGAAGGCCAAAGGTTAAGGCGATTAGTGCAAGAACTCACAGACTTAGGCTACGAAATAAAGCATTAAACCGTTGTCAATTTAAAGCTATGTTTTGCTGCTGTTATATCCCATCTTTAGGACCTAACGACAGCCATAATACAAGCTAAAAACAAGTTATTAAAGGGTCTAAAGGCTAGGGCCAAAGGCTAAAAGAAATGGTTGAGGATTCGAGAGACTTTTAGCCAAGGGCCAAGTCATAACGTGAGTTCTTTGGGGACTGTTTGTGACTGTTTTTGCTGCTCTTGCAGCTTTTATGGTCCATATTTGGGGTTCTATAACAGCCATGCAACATGGTTATACAGTACTATTTAAGGTTCCATTTGTCTTGTCCGAAGGCCAAAAGAATTGAGCCATAAAATGAGGCTTTCGGCCTAAGGCCAAGCCATCTTTGGATGTCGTTATGTAACTGATTTATGCTGCTGTCCACAGCTTCTAGTTGCTGTCCATGCTTCGAAATTACAGCAGCAACACCCCTTAGGTTAGCCAACAAACTCATGTTACATGTTCAAGGTTAAGGAGCAATATTGAGGTCCATTTGAGACTAAAAATGGAGGCTGAAATGGTGGTTGCAGCGCCTGAGAACACTCACAGATTGTGAGTTTTGGTTCTGCACAGCAGCCCCCCCTTCTCCTAGCATGAATCTCGGATGAATATATATATATATATATATATATATATATATATATATATATATATATATATATATATATATATATATATATATATATATAATGCAAAATAAAAGGCTGCTGAGATTTTAACTTATATAACTATAAGGTTGTTGTGGACTGTTTTCTTTCTGCTGCACATATTCAAAAATAAAAAGGTTGTTGGATGCTATATATATCGACACACACACAAATATATTATATCCGAGAAAAATGTTTAAAAGACAGGAGTTGCACTGGTTCTGTTGCTGGACATACACTTCGCACACCTGCACATCGATTTCTATTTTGTTTCTACTATATTTCAACAGCAAAAATTGACTTAATTAATAGGTGAAAGGGACTGCTACTTTATGTTTTGTTCATCCGAGACTTACACCTATGTGGTGGGTCTCAGATATCTTGTTTTCAGCTTAAATGCACATACACAGGTCTGCACATTTCCATTTTATGCAACAAATGAAAAGGAAATAAGAAAGCTGCGGGTTGCTTTCTGTTTCTGTTTTGACATCGACACACACATAAAAAAATGGCAATATAATGACTTAAATAAGGGCTGCAGTTTTTCTTTATAACACATATAAAACACAGAAAAGGGAAGAAAGGTGCTGTCATGTTTCTATTTTCGGCCCCCCTTGCAGGACATACACACGCACACTATTGCTGGTTCTGTCCAGACTTTATGCACCACACAAACACACACATTTAAGCTTAAAAGAAAATATTATTTCAGTTTTGACAGCCCATAGAACCGAAGATGGGTGCTGTCCGAAATCATAAGGAAAAGGGCTGCTGGACCTCATTCTGTCGTATACGACAGCACACACACATGCATTCATAACAGCCTTTTATACATTCTGTTTTTAGTTCTTTCTTTCAGCATTTCCAGCAGCAAAGAATAAGGATTAAAGGCGATTTCAAGCTCTTATAAAATCAATCAGTCAACATAAAAACACATGGGGCCAGGCCGAAGGCCAAGGGCCTCATTTGGCCATCTCTCGGCTCATCAACCAGAAATATATACACAATGCAGAAACATGTATTTTAAATCCTTAATATGCTAACATCTTCAATTAACCACATATTAATCACATGCATGGATTTAAATTTCTGATTTTAAACACCCTTTAATGTTCAATTTGACGATTTTGAAGACACTCAAACCCTACAAAAATTCAGGAACCGTGGGTTCCTATACCCACAGACAAGAACTAAATTGATATTATTACCTTAAATCTTTCATGTAATCTTGATGTTCATGTTCCATATGCTGATTTCCATCTTTAATTCTTGAATTTTGAGGTTGGATTTGTGATGAACCTTGTGAAGGAACCGTAGCTGTTAGAAGAGATTGGGAGAATTTCTAGTGCCATTAATCTGATAAAATGACGGTAGATGCATATAATCGGGGGTTTTTACTAAATAAAGTTTGTTTAATTTCACAATTTGACCACAAAAGTTGTCTTAACTTCATTTTATCACTTTTAACTTATAACCTTTATTTTATTTTGAC
>JAANYP010007892.1:0-12066 GCA_020465985.1 Centrapalus pauciflorus | reverse complement strand
GCTAGCTAACTTTTTTTTTTTTTGTGTTGAGAGAGCTTGGCTTCAGCACTTAGCTTTTTGGCTTATCTCTTTCTGACCTTAGAAGCTTCCTTTTATACTCAATCAGAGGATCTAATAGAAACTTCTTCATTGGACGGAATGAAAAAGGGAAAGTCTTGTTTGAAAAGACAACATAACTTTTCTGCACTTTTCTGTAAAGCAGACTTGTCTTCACATGTGCAGACTTTTGTCTTTTCACTTTGTCTACTGTTGCATTGCCTTTAACCAAATAAGGGATGTCAACTTTGCATCTTTCTTCCTTGAAAAGGCCTATTTTGATATAAGAAAAAGGTCTGTCACCCTTTTTCAAATAACCTTTTGTCTTCATGTTACAGAACAGTGTGGGCAGGCTGAGCAGTTCTGTTTTCCACTTTGTCTTCGACTTTGTAAACTGATCTTGTAGCCAAAGACAATACATGATGACTTGGAAACATATTTCATAAAGTGTTTAGCCTGTTCACAAAGAACAGGTTCTGTTTACAAAGAACAGAACACTTGAAAAATGCCCAAGATGCTCAACAGTGTAGGGCAGCGTAGACAATTTATGTCCAGCCTGTTCAGCAGACAGAACAGCTTGGACAACTGTCTTAGTTGCAACACATGCAACACATATAACAGCTTTGGACTGATATTGCAAATCATTTTCAGGTTTCAATAAGGCATATAACAGGCCTTAAATTTAACCTTCAAATGCATCAACATGTTTGATTAGAAATCTCCCCCTCAGATGTAGAACAGGTTTGACTGAGGCCTTTTTGTGCCTAACAATCTCCCCCTATTTGCAATAACCAGTCTAAGCTGGTCTTGTCAAAAATCACTATATATTCTTACAATATACTTGTTGAAATAGAATTACAACATCAACATAAAGTAAAAGATCAGTTTATATATACACTGATTTTTGATTGTATTAGAACAACACATGTTCTTACAAAAGTACAACTAATGTACTGATGTATATTACAACTAATGTAAAAGGAAATTACAACATATGTAAAATAGAGTACAACTTATGTACATTGGACTGTTTTTGTTGGGAACAGATAATGGTAAGCCTGTCCAACTGATGGACAGCTTCCATTCTTCACCTACCCAGATGGTAGATGGACTTCATCACAATGGAGGGGGACCTTGAAACATCTTTTCCAGCTCTTCCCTTGTTTCCTCAAGCTCTTCAACTTCACTTCTTATTATCATGAACTTGGGATCTTCAAGTTCACCTCTTTCAAAGAAGCCTCTGAGCTGATCCCAGATGGCTGCTCTCCACTTACCAGACTGCCTGAATGAAACTGCAAGTCTGAAGGCCACAAGTTGTCTTAGATCAACTTTGTATAGATCTGAAGCTCTTTGAAAGCATTTCTTCTGAGTTAAGGGATCTACAAAAAATGCCCCCAGCTCAGGCTCTTCAATGATCTTGCCATCTTCAAACTCTATTCCACTAGGCAGGCTGTGATCTACTCCTTTCATTTCAATGGCATAATCGCCTTGTTCAATAAGTGTAAGGAGTAGTTCCATTTCAGTGTCCTTCCTTGTTCTCCTGGCCTTTATTTTTGGATGTGTCACCAAGACACCTTCACTTGCTTCTTTGGAAATCAGGCCAAGGTTCTTTACTCTCTCCATCAGTTTCTTGACATATGCCCTGATTGTCTTAGCCGTTTCTGACTTTGACTCACTCAGGGCAACTGCCAATTCAATCCATTCTCTGTACCCCATCTGTGCTACGTCAGAGTAGTCATATGTTTCCAATTCAGGGCCTGTTGCACCCATCCTTGTTATTTTCAACTTCCACTGACTGCCTTTTCTTGATATAGGGACAGCTTTGACAATTGCTTCCTTGGCAAGCCTTCTTTCAGCAACATCTTGAAATTTTTTCTTTGCCAGGTTGTCAAAATGGTATTGAACTCTTGCATGAGGCACTGTAGGCTTGGTCACTGAGACCAGAGTACCTTTTTCTTTCTCTGTTTCCTTCTCCCCTGCTGATCCCTTAGCAGCTTCCAATATTTTCTTTTGCACTTCCAGAGTAGTCATTTTAATTTTCTTTGCTTCTTGAAGTGCAAATGCTTTGGCAGCTTTGGCAGATTCTTCTTCTTTTCTAAGCACTTCCAGGGCTTGAAGCTGTTCTTCTCTAAACTCAAAGTACTTGTGCATAGGAAGACCCATTTCTTTAGCCCTGGCTTTGTGAAATTGATTTTCTGCCTGTTTCTGCTGTATGGGATCAGCTTCTGCTATTGTTTTTCCTTTAGCTGCTGTAGTGGTAGCAGCTTCAGGACTTTCTTCTTCTTCTTCTTCTTCCTCTAGGATCAGATGCCTTCTTCTGCTGCTTGGCCTGCCCTCAGGAATGGATTCCTCCCCCTTAGACTGAGCAGGGATTGGAGATTCAACCTGAGTAGACTGAGCAGCATGAGAAGCACCCTCTACTGTACCTGTTGCAGAAATTCCTGCTGGATGACCAGTTTGTGCTGCAGGCACTGGTTTCTCCTTAGGAGAGGAAGTTTTCTCCCCCTTAGACTTGGTCTTAGAGGCAGACGACTTCTCCCCCTTTGAAGGAGATGTACCAGCACCTTCAACACCTGGTCTGCCCGAAGACACAAAGTCATCAGGCTTGCCAGCAGTTTTGGCAGCAGGCCTGGGACCAACAAGGCTAGTCACTAAGAAAGCCAAATTGTCCTTAACCTCTGCAAGCTGGGAAAGACAGGCGTGAAGAGAAGAGGATTGAGTAGCAGCTAGGGAGGTCAGCTTAACAATGTTTTCCCTATCAGACGCTGTGAACATCAAACTTTGAAGCTGTGCAAGATGTAATTCAAGAGAATCTTGCACATCACCAAGATTTGAAGACACAGTATTAGATAGGGAGCCAATTAATGTGGTCAAGCTGGCCAAAGTGGCAGGAAGGGTAGAATTGCAAGAGGTGAGGAGAGATGACAGCTGTTGGGAAATGGCTGTCATTGAGGACACAGAGTCCTGTTGTAGTGAAAGAATGGAGGAGAGGGAGTTGGACACTGTTTGCAGCTGTGCAGTGAGTGCTATCAGCTGTGGAGAATTATCTGTTTGTGGAGTAGCAGGGAAGGAGTCTTTGAACGAATCAAAGAACCCCTTAAGCTGTTCAGACACAGAGTCTGAAATGAGAGAGGGTAGAGAGGTCATGGTAGTTTCCAAAGAACCAACTTTGTTGGTCAGCAAGGAAAGCTGATCCTTCAAAGGCAGGTCTTTGGGAGATGGAGGTGTATGGGTTGACTGTTTAGATTGGGTAGATGGAGAAGAGGATGATGAGGCTGGTGTTTGAGGATGTGATGGAGAGGGAAGAGGAACAGTAGAGAGAAGTTCCATAGCCTGGGCAAAAGTAATGTGGCCCAGCTTGGAGGGGTCAAAGGGTCCCTCAGCAGTGGCTGTAGCTGCATCATCAGGAGAAGGGGTTGATGTTGGGGGCCTTTCAGATGCTGCTTGTGTTGCAACACCTTCATTAAGGCCAGTGGTTGTTCCCTCTGCAGTGCCTTGGTGTAAAAGCACCTCATCATGGGGAAATGGGATATGCATTTCAACATCAGCAGTGGTGAAACCTGCTGATGGAGTTTGCATGGAGGGAGCAGCCTCACCAGAGGGATGGTGTGATCCCTGAGGTTCATCAGCTTGGGTTGTGGGTCCCTCAGCAGCTGTTTGGTGTAGAACAGCTGTATCATGGGGAGCAGAAGTTTGAGGCTGAGCTGCTGATTGGTCTATACCAGCAGCGTGGGCACCTCGTGCAGACTCAGGGTGTGAGGAGATTTTAGTGGGGGACAGTGTGGACGCAGTATGGAGTGGAGAGGACTCCTGTCTTTCAATATCCTCAGCCTGTTGGGAGGCTGGGATAGTTGATGTGAGTATCTCCGTTTGTACAACTGGTTCCTGTTGGGAGGAACCAGAGGGTCTAGGCTGACGCTGGGTAGACTCAGATTGGAGTGAAGCATGCTCCAATGGGACTGATCCTTCTCCCAAAATAGGAGAGGCAGCAGGGGTTGCTTCTTTTACAACTGAACCCTGTTGAGAGGGATCAGAGGAGGGGGTTGTTTTAGTCGTTTTCTTTTTGGATTTTCAGTGATAGAGGATGGATGAAGTGGGTGATTGGGGAGAGGAGATGAGAGGTTCAGACTGGACAGGTTTTGAGACTGGGTCAGAAACAGGTGGGTTGGCCTGTTCCATAGTCTCAGATGCCACAGAGGCACCAGCCACAGAGGCTTGAGGTTCAACAAATGAACCAGGGTGAAGAGTCTTCTCCCCCTCAGCCACAGAGGCTAAAGGTACAGACTCAGGCTGAGCTGATTTGGCCTTCTTTTTCACAGGCCCAGCTTCAGCAGTTGCCAGTGTCCTCTTAACAAGTTTGGACCTGGCTTTGGATTTTCTTGCGGGAGCAGCAGCTTCCACCCTCACAGCAGAGGGTCCTTCCACCAAACCTAACAACCTCCTCATTGGTGTGGATAGAGGAGGCTCATTTTGAAGTACAGGAGTATGGAAAATTCTATTCCCTATGACAGGGAATGCAGCAGACTTAAGTAAAGGCTGAGAATTGTATAGATGCTCACCACAAACATGTCTGAAAATGAGGCTCAGAAACCTGGGATAACGGACAGCAGCTGGTCTTGGCTCTTGCTGCACCAGGTTCCTCAAGTTTATAAAGATCCAGTTAGCCATATCAATGGTAGTCCCATCCACTAGCTGTAGGACTATTGGAACTTCATCTCTGCTCAGTTGGTCAAATGAACCAACTTTGATGCTGAAGCTCATCATCACCGAAGCAAACAGAAAGCTGTAGGTAGGAGACAAATCCTTCCTGTACAATGTTGCTCCAATTTTGGGTTCTGCTACACCACAGAAGCGTAGCAGATTTCCCATTTGCTCGTTTTCAGGCTGGGGCATATCATATGACTCAGCAACAGGCAGATGAAGAATCTCCCTCAGAAGATCAGCAGTTATCTCAATGGTTTGAGTCCCATTGAGAATAGTCCCTTTGATGACTTTGGTGTTGGGGTTGTAAGAACAGGTGTACCAGAACTCATACACCATCTCCTGGTACAGGACACCAGGAGTTGCAGTCATAGCATAGTTCAACGGATGAACTTGCAGAAACTCCACCATTTGATCGTAACCTTTCCCCACATAGTTTTTGGGTATAGTAAGGTTTGCAACATAGTTTGTGGGTTTGATGGTCAGCATTGTGGTGACTGATGGGTGTTTGATAACATCATCACCAACGAACACTGGAAGAAGGGGATTAGGTCTGTGAGCCATTTGGGAAGTTTTGAGATTTGGAGAAGCAAAAGACACTTAGTCGATTTTTAGGGTTCTTAAGGATTTCTGGAAATGATGAGGAAGACGAAGATGAAACAGTAGTTTGGTATTTATAGGATTTGAATGTGAGTGTGTATGAGAGAGAGAGGGTTTGGGCGGTTGATTTGAAAAGTCAGTTAACGGAAAACGGAACGGTTGTCCATGTCAGACCGTTTGTCAGACCACTTGATCCCTTTTTAATCACTAACACACGTAACCCACATTATCCGCAGTAATTAAGTTAAATAAAACATAAATTAAGTAACTTAAGTTTGAAGAAAGGTAATTAAAACTGTTGATCCAAGCTGTTGATCAAACCTGTGATGAGCAGGGTCATCACAAGCTGTGCAATCTTCAAGCTGTTCATTTTTCAAACTGTGCCTTCAGCCTGCTCACTTTTGTAAGAGCAGGTTGTGTTCAATAGTTGAACAGGTTACAAGACAATGGCTTGTAAGACAGTGTGAAGAAGTGGACAGGTTGAAGATTGGACCATCAGAGCAGGCTGGACGAATAAACTGTTTTTGTTCAGCCTGTTGTATGCTCAAGCTGTTCAAGTTTTTCAGACAAATGACTAAGTACAGAACATGTATAACCTGTTCTGTCTAAGCTGTTCTGAGAAACTTGAGCAGTGTGAAACACACAAATTCTTAGACTTCTGAGAAACACTTAGTCACTCTTGTTTAACATGCCCAGCTTGCTGACAAGGTAATTAAACCTTGTTTCATCCAGAGGTTTGGTGAAAATGTCTGCAAGCTGTTCATTTGTGGAAATAAAACTTACCTCCACATTACCTTTCTGAATGTGATCCCTGATGAAGTGATGTCTGACTTCAATATGCTTTGTTCTAGAATGAAATACTGGATTGTTGGAAATGGCTATGGCACTTGTGTTATCACACAGAATAGGAATTTTCCTATACACAAGACCATAATCTTCAAGCTGATGCTGCATCCACAGAATCTGTCCACAACAGCTTCCAGCAGCAATGTACTCAGCTTCAGCAGTAGAAGTAGACACAGAGTTCTGCTTCTTGCTACACCAACTTATCAATTTACCACCAAGGAGTTGACATCCACCTGTTGTGCTTTTCCTGTCTAGCCTGCAGCCTGCAAAATCAGAATCTGAATAGCCTGTTAGTTCAAGGCTGGAGTCTTTGGGATACCAAAGACCCAAACCTGGTGTACCCTTCAGGTATCTGAAGATTCTTTTAACAGCAGCTAGATGAGATTCCTTTGGATCAGCTTGGAACCTAGCACACAGACAGGTGGCAAACATAATATCAGGTCTACTAGCAGTTAAGTATAGCAAGCTCCCAATCATGCCTCTGTAAGCTGTTACTGAAACAGCTTTGCCACTGGCATCAGCATCCAGTTTTACATTGGTTGCCATTGGGGTTTTAATAGGAGAACTTTGATCAAATTTGAACTTTTTCAATAGATCTAAAGTGTACTTTCTTTGATTTATAAAAATTCCAGTTGAGGTTTGTTTAACCTGTAATCCTAAAAAGAAAGTAAGTTCTCCCATCATACTCATTTCATACTTGGATTTCATGAGTAATGAAAAATTCTTGCACAACTGCTCATTTGTAGAACCAAATATTATATCATCCACATAAATTTGAACAAGCATAATGTCAGATTTCACTTTCTTTATGAACAGTGTAGTATCCACTTTACCTCTGGAATACCCATTGCTCATAAGGAACTCAGTAAGAGTGTCATACCAGGCTCTAGGAGCTTGTTTGAGGCCATAGAGAGCTTTGTCCAACTTATAGACAAAACCTGGATGTTGTTCATTTTCAAAACCTGGAGGCTGCTTGACATAAACTTCTTCTTGCAGCTTCCCATTTAAAAATGCACTCTTCACATCCATTTGAAATACCTTAATGCTCTTATGAGCAGCGTAGGCTAGATACAAACGAATTGCTTCTAGCCTGGCCACAGGAGCAAATGTTTCATCATAATCAATTCCTTCCTCCTGTCTGTAGCCCTGAGCAACCAGTCTTGCCTTATTTCTAATGACATGACCTTGCTCATCCATCTTATTCCTGAAAACCCATTTAGTGCCAATTATAGTTTTATCTTTAGGAGCAGGGACCAGCTTCCATACATTGTTTCTCTCAAACTGATTGAGCTCTTCTTGCATGGCAGTGATCCAATTGGCATCTTTTAGTGCTTCATCAATCTTCTTTGGCTCCATTAGTGAAACAAAGCTAGAGAACATACAAAAGTTCCCTAAGCTGTTCCACCGTGTTTGTATCCCTTTGTTGATGTCACCAATTATTTGATCATTGGGGTGACACCTGATCCATTTAGGATCATTTTTCAATGATGATTCACCTGAGTTGTTAACATCTTCAGCAAGTCCTGTTGAACAGTTCTCAAGATTTTCAGACACACTGTTGTCTTGAGCCTGTTCACTTGTTGAACATGTCTGACCGCTGTTGAACATATCAGCAGAGGAACTGGGAAAATCAGCATTGATAGGTTCAGGACATGCAGTTGTAATTAAGTCAGTACATTTATTCACACAGGATGTATTGACATAATCATCATCATGTCCATCATGATTAACAGGTTCCACACTGGGTGTAGTGGAAGCTTTTGAGTCCTCTTCATTGTTTGAATGCATCAGATCATCAAAATTAAGTTCTCCTGAAACTGATTCAGGAACAGCTTTGGTAGAAGCATTCTTGGACTCTTCAAAGGTGACATTGATAGATTCATCTATCACCTTTCTTTTGTTGTTGTATACTCTGTAGGCTTTAGAGATAGCAGAGTAGCCAACAAACACACCTTCATCAGCTTTAGGTTCAAACTTTGTCAGTTGGTCCCTCTGATTCAGAATGAAGCAGGGACATCCAAACACATGGAAGTAACTGACATTTGGCTTCCTCCCTTTGAGCAGCTCATAAGGAGTCTTGTTCAACCTTTTTACCACTAAGGATCTGTTTTGAGTGAAGCAGGCAGTGTTGACAGCTTCAGCCCAGAATGATGAAGGTAAACCTGATGCACACAGCATGGTTCTAGCAGCTTCAATAAGAGTTCTGTTTCTCCTTTCAGCAACTCCATTTTGTTGTGGAGTTCTTACAGCTGAGAAGTTTTGAGTGATTCCTTTCTCTTCACAGAAGTCTTCAAGAGTACTGTTTCTAAATTCAGTACCATGATCACTTCTAAGCTGCTTCACTTGAGCAGAGTTCAGCATTTCCATCTTTTTCACAAATCCAATAATTTCTCTAGCAGCCTCTCCTTTGCTCTTCAGAAAGATCACCCATGTGTACCTGGAAAACTCATCAACCATTACTAGAGTGTATCTTCTTCCTCCTAGACTTGGGACATTTACAGGTCCAAACAAGTCCATGTGGATTAAGAAGAGTGGAGTATCAATAGAGAAATTATGTTTGGATTTAAAAGATGTTTTCCTCTGCTTGCCTTTCTCACAAGCTGTGCAGAAGTTTATCTTTAACAAAGGTTATAGAAGGCAAACCTGTCACCAACTCTTTCTTACAGAGTTTATTGATGTTCTTGAAGTTCAGATGTGACAGCCTTTTGTGCCATAACCAGTTTAAGTCTGCATTTGTTCTTGTGAGAAAGCAGGTTTCAGTTGTGGAATCAGCAGATTGCATGTCCACAACATATACACCTTTCTTTCGTTGAGCACATAGCACAACTTTGCCTTGGGGATCCAATATGTAACCCAGGTGCTCATCAAAGTTAACCTTGTAGCCAGCATCACACAGTTGGCTTATGCTAACAAGGTTATGTTTTAGCCCAACCACATAGGCTACTCTTTTGAATACTGCTGCACCAGCTTTAAGAGTTCCATATCCCTCAGTGGATCCCTGTACATTGTCACCAAATGTGACTTTTGGCCCTTTTTCAGACCTGAGATCACTCAGCAATTCTTTACAACCTGTCATGTGCCCTGAGCAGCCACTGTCCAAGTACCAAACCTGGGAAGGTTGTTTTTCCTGCAGAGTGATAGGAGAAATATTAGTCATTTTTAGGGGAACTCATCACAGAGATGAGTTCTCCCACTTCATCAACATTGGTTGATGGACTTATAATATCCACACTAATATTCCCAATTTGAATGGTGTCAGTTTGGATACCATTTTTATTGACTGAGATGTTTCCAACACTGCTTGTAACAGCTGTGAGAGAACTATCAGAGTCAACAGGCCTCATGTCCTCAGGTTCAGGACATTCTTTGGCCAGATGTGTCTTCTTTCCACATTTATAACATTTTCTCTTTTTAGTATTTTTGGAAGAAGAACTTTCAGAAACACATTCTGAGTTATTTTTGTTGATTCTTTTAGCAGGTTTAGCAACTTTATTACTATTTGATGAATCAACAGCTTGAGTGGAGGATTCAAAAGTCACAGCTTTGTTTGTCTCTTCTTTCCTCCTTTTAGGAGGACAGATGTCAAAGACAGGAAGCTTAATTGGCTTTTGAACTTCCACAGGTTTGGGAAACTTATTCCCATGTTTCTCAGGGTGAGCAATGGCTTTGCCTTTGTCACTACTGAGACGTGATTTATGCTGCCTATCAACATAATCATTGTTTCTGGTTTTGAAAGACTTATTTTCATGTAGAACCAGTTTACCACTATGATTAGTAAACTTATTAGAAATCACAGCAGGTTTGCTTTCAACATGAGACTTGCCCTTGTTGAAAACAGGCTGCTTAAATTTTGAAAACTTGTTTTCAAAATGTTTACCATCAAAAGGATTGTTATGTCTTTTACCATCAGCTTTGGACACAGAACCTGTTTCGTCAACAGGTTTAGTATCCACAGCTGTAGTTTGGACATGTTTTCCTTTCTTTTGCTTGTGTGAATCAGCAGAGCACTTAGCAGGCTGGATTGATGGAGAACATATTCCAACATCAGCTTTTGAGCTAGGTTCATACGAGCTGTCAGTATTTTGTGGCCTGACAAACCTGTTTGTTGAAATTAATTTACCATTCACTTTTTGAACAAAAGTGTTTGGAAGCTCACCAAGAGTGGATAAATCTTCTTTCAGATTATTAATCTCAACAATGGAAGCTGCTGTATCAAGATCCCCTCCAAGATAGGCTTGAATTTGTGCAGGGATCTGTTGACTTATACAATGGCTGACTTTTTGTGCAGATTGGCACCAAGAGTCAACTATCTTTTGAAGCTTAGCATGCTTTATATCTGTTTCTCTCTTTTCTTCCAGTAAAATAGAGTTGATGTGTTTTAATTCATCAAGCTCAATTTCCAACTTATGGAAACTGTCCAGTTTACTGGATTTTGTTTTAAGATCAGTTTTAAGCTTGGAGATTTCAGATGATAAAGCATCATGCTTCTCAACAGCAGCTTTCAAATCAACTAGCATATATTCAAACATCTTAATCTTTTCTTCAGAACTGTAAGCCATAAAATTTTGTACCTTATACATCATGTAGGATTCCAGTTCTCTAAGCTGCTGAAAGCTTCAGCTTCAGCCATATCCTGTTTGAAACTGCTTGTTGATGGGACATCAGTGTTGGCCATCAGACATTGATTGTCTTCTTCATCAGATGATGAATCAGATTCCTCCCAATCACAAGTCTCTGCCATAAGTCCCTTTTGGCGGTTGGAACCCACTGAGTTTTCCAACTTCCTCAGCTTAGCCATGGCCATAAGGTACTTAACCTTATAACCATCATCCTTGTTTGTCTTGTATGGTTTGGATGACTGACCAACAGCTTTTGACCCACAGTCAGCAGCTATATGGCCAGTTTTGCCACATTTAAAGCACTCAGCCTTGGATTTATCAAATGCCTTCTTTT
Organism: Centrapalus pauciflorus; assembly: GCA_020465985.1. NCBI lineage: Eukaryota > Viridiplantae > Streptophyta > Magnoliopsida > Asterales > Asteraceae > Centrapalus > Centrapalus pauciflorus. Next base: position 930 of record JAANYP010007892.1, on the reverse strand, counting down.
TGCCAGCACCTGAACTTCCTTGCAGCATGTTTCTTCCAAACTTTTTCTTGTTGAACCTTTTGACAAGCATAGCTATCATTTGCTCATCATCCTGTTCAGCAAGATCTGCATTATCTTCCTCATCTGACACCTCCTCCTTGTCATCATCCTGTTGATCAGGTTGAGTGAACACATCACTCACCTGACTCACAGACTGTCTCACATTAGCCACAAAGGCTGCACCTCTTTTAGACATTTCCAAGGCATTTCTCTTCTGTTGCCTTGACTGTTCATCGTTTAGTAAAGATCCATACAAGTTGACAAGATCCATACTTCTGATTGTTCCTGAATTTCTTAAAATTGTTGAAAAGTAATTCCATTCTTCAGGAAGGATGTCTAAAAACTTATTCACCAGAGTAAGGCTGTCCTTAGCGATCCCAACAGCTTTGAGATCATTCACAAGAGCAGTAAACCTGGTGTAGGTTTCTGTGAGAGTCTCCTTTGGTTTTGCAAAGAAGAGTTCATACTGTCTAACAAGATTGTTAATCCTGTTATCCAGTGTGATTATGGGTCCATCATAGACGGTACACAAAGTATCCCACATCTCCTTGGCAGTCTTCATCTTCTCAACTTGTTTGAACACATCATCAGGCAAGGAGATGACCAGATTGTTTCTGGCCTTTGCATCAAGAGCCACTAATCTTTTATCTTCATCAGACCATTGAGCTTTTGCTTTCTCAAATGTTCCGATCTCAGGAGCTGCACCTTCAACAGCAGGAGTTATTGTTGTAACAGAGGTTGGCACATAAGGACCCTCCATTACAATTTCTGGTAGTTGTACATCCAGATTCTCTAGGTAGAGCATCATTCTGCACTTCCAACCAGAAAAGTTCTGATGATTGAACTTTGGAGGTTTGCCCATTGAGCCATTGTCATAGTATGAGGAATTTG